>VZTT01061101.1:21779-42957 GCA_013400855.1 Buphagus erythrorhynchus
AGCAGCATCTTCACAAAAATAGGTTGGTGTTAAGAGATGGGATCAGGGGCAGGTGATGGGATGAGCATCCCCAGTCAGGCTGAAGCAGAGGCTGCTGGTGAACACCTTCCAGCACATCCTCCAGGCCCTCATCTGAGAGCACCTCTCTGTTTTCTTCTTGTTTTGCAGCTATTGCAGACTTCCAGCTCCTTGTCTTATCTTTGGGTTACTCACCTGCAGTCCTAACTCACACCCATTTTTCCATGGCATCAGAAGCCAATGAGGGCAAGGCACACAGCCAGAGCCAAGGATTGAGATGATGGGGCCAGCTCTGAAATGGGGATGTGCAGAAAGGGGATGCCCAGTGAGCAGCTATTTTTAAAGCTGTTTTTTCTTTAAATTTTCTAGACTAAAAATATCTGCAGCTGATACACTGGGAATGGTCATAGACTGTTCCATGCTGCAGATGACAATGAGGTCACAAATAATTAGTGTCTGTCATTCATTTCAAATTTATTGCTTCCACTGCAGAGATTTCTGTGTAGGACTGAAATTGTTGGGAGAATGGAGAGCAGAACAAACCAGCCTTAGTTCCTTAACCAGATTAATTACTCCACAGGATGCATCATTTTGTAGGAAGAAAAGAGATCTTCTATTTTTCATCATAAACACTGTCACAATGGGGAAAGTACTAAGGAGATTTATATGAGAAACTATGGCAAAAGCTAGATCAGATTATGGCTGTGATTATTTTACTATCATTTTTTCTTATTTGCAACACAATTACAGGCAGCTGTAAATCAGGTTCAGCCAAGGTTCTCAGACAAAATTAAACTTTTGACAAATCAAAAAAACAAAAAAGTTATTAAAAATAATAATAGAATGTCAGAACACTGACACAACTGCTGCAAAATTTCCGAAATGCCCTTGCTGGTCTGTCTCAGCCCCAGCTTGAGAAGGGCTTCAAAGCCAGAATTCTGAGCTTTATCTACACTTAGATCATCTGCACATTCGAATAGCATTTGCACAATTTCAGTTTCTAGCATCTTAAAAGGAGGGGATAAAACATTTCCTTCTAAAAAATCTGGCATAGGTCAAAACACCTGATGTAGTCACCCAGCAATTCTACTTGTAGCTCCTGAAACTCTTCTCTCTTTTAAACAGGAAACATAAAACTCATTAGCAAAACAGTTGTTTCCTTTTCCAATTATTATTTCTCAGCTGCAAATATCACTGCATGTCATGTAAGGCAATAAAGATCTTTAGATCCTAGCTTAACAAAANTCCTACGTTAAAAAAAAAAAAAAAAGAATCAGGGACAATAGCAACTCCACATAGATTGACAAAGCTGACTTTTAGCATTTCTAGTTGCAGCTTTGCAAAGAAAAGAAAAAGGTTCAGAGATTCTGGAATAAGTTCAGTAACAGCTTAAAAAAGACTCAGCCTACAATGTCTTCTAAAGCTATTTTTACGTAAGCCCACCTGTTTAGAGGCAGGAATTAGAGCAGTTGCAACTATTGAATCAGCTCTAATGCTTCCACCTTGAATTACTGTACTGTGCTAATTCTGTAAGCTTGTTCTGTTGCAGCTAGAAACTTCAGCTGAAGGTTCCAGTCCCAGTGAATGGCATGGAGTGAAGCACTCCTCTTCCTCCTTCAGGAGCTACATGTCAGAGTGAAGCAGATGCCCAAGAAAAGCAGCTGGGTGGAGGAGGAGGAGGAAAAGTGCAATACAAGTGAGCCTGAACACTGAGCTAAAGGTCTCAGCTCACCAGCTGTTTAAAACTTGATTTTAGTGCTCCCTAAAAATACCTATTAGCTGATCATTTCTAAAAGAACACACACACCAGAGAGAGGCTGACTGGTGTAAACAGCACCTTGCCTCTCACACACACCCAGCACAGCCCCATAGGCATAAATTCAGTGAATGCACTGGCACCAATGTTAAACCTGAAAAAATAAAAGCATTTTTCTGTTGCAAGTACAAGGGGGCAACGATATGCAGAAAAAAAATTCTTATTTGAAACTATTTCACTATTTGACAGTGTTTCAGCCAACTTTGCAAACAGTAGCATGCAGCATAGGGAGTTGCTGGTGTCTAGCTCATGATTCAATCTAAATGTTAAACAGAGCCTGGACCTTAATTTCTGCATATCCCAACTTTCCATATCCCAAATCAGTTTCTGCCACCATGACCCTGAAGCAAGCCTACATAATATGTAAGATTTGCTGCCCAGAGAACTGATCTGAATTTTGCCCATATCAAAAGGTGCTCACTTTCTGAGCTAGAAGGAATGCAGAATGTGGAGGTGATTTATTTTACATACAGCAACATTCAGCAAATCACATCCCACAGGGATACAAGCTGCAACTTTTGGAAATTGGAGAGCAACAAACAAAACCCCATCTAATTTAAGTGACTGCAGCACTTCCATTTATCTGAAACCCAAAACACAGTCTTGTTTTTATAGTTGTAGTCAAGTTTGCTGCATACTTGCTTGAAAAGTTTATGTCCCCTGGTGCCTGGTATCAGCCCCAAGTATCTCTGCAGATATATCAGGGAGAAGACAAACAGCATCCTGCAGCTGATGGCTTGAAAAGGAAAGAAGTACAGCAACTTGTAAAGCTGAAAGCACTTGATATGCAACTTTTTGGCTCTAGAAAGAGGAGGTGCAGGAGTTTTGTAGCTTAACCTCATCTCCAGACCCCAATGGAAAGCCTGAGACTGTATTTCTGTCTTGATGCCCAGATGAGAGGCAATCCTATAAGACATCCATCAGTGAGAAGTGCTGAGTTATGGTGAGGGGATGAAGTGATTTGGCAGCTCTGCCTGTAAGGGGGCTGCTCCTTTCCCACCCACAGCAGCCAGTCAGGCAGAGAGTCCAGAACCAGGGACCTTGGAAATGATGTAGATTATCTGCAAAGAGGACTACCCAGCCCCTTGTGTGCTTTGCCATATGTTTCTTCTTCTAAACAGGGACTTTTCCAGGTTGCAGAGAGGACTCAGAGACACAACATGTGAAAATCTGTCAAGTGCTCAAAATACATTCTGTCGAAAATTCCATGAAGATGCCCAGGGCTGTTCTCAGCATCTGGGCTGGAAGCTGACCCTTATTCCACCCTACACACTCTGCTCCCACCATATTGATGCTTTAATCCTTAAATCCTACGTGGTAAGTCCTACCAGGACAGGATTTGGCCAGAACATTTTTTTCCTTAGAGTTTCCATGGCTTGTAGTCCAGGCTCAGGGTTCCACTGCAGCAGATGCTACATGAGCCAAAAAAACCAGATCCCACCCCAAAGAACTCGCCATCAATAAAGACAAGAACCAGATGCAAGAATAATAATGAAGAAAGAAAACATGAAGACAATATAACACTGTCAAGGTGTTCCTGAAATGACACCTTTTGTAGAAAAGCTTGTCATAAAAGCTCCCTAGTCATTCAGGTAATTTTGAGATGATGAAAGGTGACAGGTCTGTGTCTGCAGAGGGGAGTTCACCTCTGGTAAAGCTGCCCCGTGCCAAATGCAAGACTTTACACTTTGAGGAAGAGGAGAGGAATGTCTGAGGAAATAAAAAGACTGAGGGCCAGGTGTAGAAGACAGGCACAGTAGGACAAACTGTGTTAGTCATCTTGGCACAACGTGGAGAGAGATCTGGTTCATCACTGTTGACAAAAGGCCTGCTGGGGACAAAAAGGAACAGGATGTCCTTGCAGAGCCATGTTCTCTCAGAATCTGCTATTCAGTAGTGCAGCACACACACCACTGCCCTCTTACAGGCCTAATCTTTTGTTCCTTGGCTTCACAGAAACTGCAGCATTGCGTAGGCTACTGCCTCTCTAGACACAAAATTCATTAGTGCTTTTTAATTGGAAGAAATACTGTGTTTTTATGTACAGATATCTAATATCAAAAGTAATTGCTTTTATAGAACATTCATTTGGAGCTGGTTACCCCTTGAGATGAGAAAATGTATTCTAATTACAACAGATAATTCAGGAGGAGATAAACAGATTGACGACTGGAAGGACCAAGAAATAGCAGCTGTACAGTCCATTGGAGATGAAGATAAAGGCTCATTTGTGAGGTAGGACACTGATCCCAAATTTACAGATAATAAGAGAGGTGCCAGAGTTTTGCCAGAAACTTGATATAAACAAAAATAGATTTCCTCCTTAAGCAGGAAGAGCTATGTAAGGTATATTTTGATAGACAAAATACAAAGCCCCTACCCCAGATGCATAATTTTAAATTATATGTGTGTAACTCTGATTTTTTTAAAATTTTCATTTCAATGATCAAAAAGATCATTCATAGAGAAAGATCATTTTGTTATCTTTAAATAAATAACAGATGCCACGATTCTTCTAGAAGTTTTTAAATCCCAGATGACTCGTGGTTTTTGTTGGTGAAACATAAAATGTATTTTTCTCTTCAGGGCTTTGGAGGAAAGCCAGAAAACTCTTCTGGTGATGCCATAAATCTGGAGTTGAAGGGGAGGAGCTGAAATGTTGGTGTATCTGCCTGGCAGCCCACTGATATTAAAAGGAGACAAAATCTGAGTGTCATCAGTTTGGCACCTGTCCTCTGGCAGTGGCCAATACCTGAGGCTTCAGAGGAAATGAAACACAAATGATAAAGCACTTGGCCAATTAAACTCTGCACAGTCCCTGCAAGCAGAGTTCCCTTCTGAACCCCATAGGCAGGTAACTAAAGCCCTGAAGCATAGTATTAGATTACCCTCATTATCTCAACCAGACAGGTAGGAACAGGGCATAAAACTACCCAGTGTCCTTTAAAAGCCCAGCCACTAATATTAGATTCAATGGGCTCCTGCAGCAATGAATTCTCTGGTACTGTCACGGTCAGAGTGTCACTGACTCACATGAAATGGATCATCTGTATCAATATATTAGATTTTCTTTAATTTTTCCAGGGAAACAGAGGTGAAAACTCCTGGGTGAAGTGATCATTAAAACAATAACAAAGCCATTCTAGAGGAAGGGAGAGCAACTTCTCCTTGAAAAGCTCCATGGTGCAAGCACTAAAACTTCAGGGCTGTTTAATTAGATTCAGGAACAAGCTGGTTCAGCCAAGTTCAAGGGTTTTAATTTCATAAATGAGGAAAGTATCTTTTGAAAAGCAAGGAGTTTGCTTGTGTTCATCAAAGGTAGGGAAGGGAAGCAGTGGACCACTGCAGGAAGGGAGTTGTGACCCAAGGTCTGACAGGATGGAGCCACAGCTGGAAAGCTGCTGTTAATGCAGTGACATTTCCTTGACCCTACAGAGCTGACTGCACACCTCTAATCATTAAAAATACCCCTTTGACTTCTGGTGCAATTCTGGATGAGAAGTCTCTGACTGCTCTATTCTCAGACCAGCTCCACTACAACAGCCAATCCCACTGGCATAGGTTCCAAAAGGGAAAAAAAATATCTTTAAACACAAGGAACAACAACAAAAAAAAATCTATCTAATTTCAGGTCCTATGCATGTTCATACTGTTTTAGACTCCATTGTGCTGATAATAAAGTCCAAACTCATCAAAGGCTCTACTACATCTGACATTACCCAACCTGCCAAATTACTGCCTTTGAGCCCAGGATTCACCCTTGGGTCTCTGCCTCAGTGGGATTTGGTCCAAGGTTAAGGAATATTCTTCTCTCCTGCTCAAGGGTGTTTGTAGAGCCCCAACAAGGGCCAGACAAGCCCATCTCCTGCAGCATCATTTTGCAATCATGCTCCACATTATTTGCAGACACTCATATGCCTCCCTGCTCATTTACCTAAACAGCCTGCTATTAAATTAAACTAACATAATCACACAGATAGCTTTCCCAACAACAAAGTCATATAGAACACTTTGCCATTTGTATGGCTGAAAAGCTCCTGGTTGTTCAGCTCATTTTGCACAGCAGAGGATGGCAGCATTAAACCCAGATGTGGGAGCTGCTGGAACTCAGAGTCACATCGTGCTTGAAAGTGGATCTCGATTTTCCACTGTTGTGAAATTAGTCACTGAGCTCACCCCTGGCAATGCAGCCACAATAAAGAGCCAATGTTAACAACCACAGACCTGCTGGCTACATCCACTGCTCTGCCTTCCATGCTCTTCTATTGCCACCAGAGAATGAAATGATCTGAGAAGGTCCCTGGGTTTGTCAGAGCAGGGCTGGTTCTCTACCTGCTGCCTCTCCATCTTAGCATCAGACAGTTCCCCTTGGGAATAGATGGGAGAAGACATCAGCTGCTATTGAGGATGTGAGATTTAAATACTTCCACCCAATCTCTTGAAAAACAGTTAATTTGGATATTGGTTTTCACAGGAGCCAGAGAGAGCCTTGATTCCTCCCCTTTCAGTGTGGTATTGCCTTAAGAGCTCTGTAAGGGTGACATACTTATTTTCTTTTTATTTTTTTTGCATCATTGCACATTGGTTTCAAAACATACTCATTTTCCTGACAGACTGTCTATTTTAGATCTGTAGATCTGTGTATTTTTCTTGACCTGTCTTTGCATTCTTCTTTCTCAGGCACATCTTTGACACCTCTCAGGGAGCTTGGCTTGGGAATTTGGTTGAGACAGAACTCACATCTCTGCTTTTCCTTCTCTTTCCTGCCTTCACTTTATTTTCATATCTCATCTCAACATACACCACAGCTGTGCCTTGCTTGTCAATGCCAGGCTGCAGTGCCTCCTTCCATCAGCCTCTTAATGTGTGCATGATTTAATTTTCTGCCAGCAGGACAAGTCAGCTCAAAACCAAACATGGGACACATTTTAAACAGCTAAAGTACTGTCCTGAATCCAACACCTAAACCAAAACGCTTACAAATTAACAAATCATGGCATATCTGAAGCTAAAATGGATGAAGTAACCTATCATGCAGAGTCCTCCTAATTGATGAGATGAAGTGACAGCCACATTTATAACAGATCTAGTTACTAGAGGATGTGCCCAGCTAAAGGTCTGAGTTTCTCTTGCTCACAAAGGAGGAATAGGAGTCTACAATGCTGAGAATCTTACTTGGTTTTGAAGTGCCTTGCTATTGTTAAAGGAAATGTTGAGTCTGGATTTGGTTTTGGTTCTAGAAAGGAAAGCTTTAGCTCTTTATATTCATAAAAGAAAGCCTATTTAGAAATGAAAGACACGAAGTTGCATGGATTGCTTATAACATACAATTAATCAGGGATTTATCATGGACAAATAAAAAGAATTAGGTACCACATTCTCTGGGGGAAGCAAATCAAAGGATGAGATAGCTTTGCAAAAGAAAGGAGAAATGAAGATAAATAGCAATTGCCAATAAATTTGAGAAAATAAAGATGTAATGTTAGGGAAAAAATATTGGCACAATGTTTTATTTAAAAGCGGTAATAAAAACATTGCTTACTTTGATTTCTGCCCTTTCTGGTTTATTGTTGATATAAAGATAAATTGACTCAGACTTCCAGGAGCGGGAAAGCTACAATCTACTATTACAGGCACTTTAAAAACCAGCCCTGCTATAATAACTGATTCATTATTAACAAGATTGGCTTCATTGCATGTGGGTATTTGTACGAATTGACTGTGACCTAGGGCTGATTTAGGCCCTGACAAACCCACAGCAGGACCACTGGTCTTGCCTTGGAAAAGACAGGATGCATTTGCTAACAACGTGCTGCTTTGATCCACCTACAGAGCACGTTTCAATTACCACACATACATAGAATTCAGATTGTATATAAAGACAATGGCCAAGTTTTTGAAGTTGTGGATCAACCTTCTTCAATTTACCTTCCTAATGCCACTGACTGCCAACAGTGCTTATCTGGTTTTCACCAAGGCAATGTAAAAAGAAACTCAAGTTTTCAGAGACTCAATTTTTCTTCAAGCTTTCCTTTCCTTTATGCCAAAATTCCATGAAAGAATGAATGTCTCTGTCCCCTGATGTGTCTCCGGTTTGTACTTACGACTACATTATGAGGTGTTAAATTACACAGTGAAGAGAGAAATGAGGACAGTGATAGAAGGTGCCTTTATACAGGAGAAGATCATCCTTCAGTGGAGAGACTGGTATGAATTAAAATTTGAATTTCAGGAACCCGAGTTCTGAGTTTACAGCTTGGGCTCATCACTCCTCAAGGACACAGAGCAGAGGCGCTCTCTGGTCACACTTAAACTTCAGGTCACACATTTCTCCTCAGGAGCAAGAGCCTGCCAGCCCCAAGTGGTGCCAGGGAAAGGCAGGGCTGAGCCCCTGGGCTGTGATGGGGATGTGATGAGATGAGCAGCACACTGCCCAGCACACAGCACCAGCATCACTGCTCTGCTCTGCTCATAATTGAATTATTCACTCGCTGCTGAAAGGCACTGAGACAGGACAGTGGGACCCGAGTCTGCCATTTCAGCAGGCTGAGAATAAAGCAGGCTCTCCTGCAGTACTGCTGTAGTGTCAGGGAATTGTCATGCTGCTGTAGTTATTAACTGAAAGAAGCAGGAAAGTAGAGAAAAAATTCTTGTGCTAACATATTGCTAATTAACAGAGCAAGCAAAGCAGTTCAGTGTGGACATCTGAGTCTGGTTCCTTTAAAAGCTCAGAACTTAATTTTCATGATTGTGTTTAAGTAAGTAAAAAATCCCATTTGCCACCAATACGATTTTTATCCTGGTTTGCTAAGAAAAAACATTTTGTGGGATCACACTGTCTCCATTTGTCTATCAGTCTGCTTCCCTCTCCAGACTCTCCCTTCACTCTGCTTGTTAGATTTCGAGGACTGCTTCTAACTTCAGCCAAAGCTTGGCAGACAGTCAGAGGTCTCAAAAAATTGCATTTCTGCAAGTGTCACAGAAGCCAACACCTGGGAATAAAGTGCCATTAAAATGTTCCTACTGAGAGAAGAGGTTTGGTGAAAGATCAAACACAAGAGACCTGTTGGAGCTGTTAGAGACCACCCAAGAATTCACTTATGGGATGCTAACCCACAAGGAAGTCAGTTTTCTTGGTTTAGCTGCTCAAGGAACTAAACACATTTTTAGGATTAAATGTGTTAATTACTGTGAGTCCAGGTCTGTTGGATGCCTGGCAGTTAAATATACCAGTGATTAACAATATCACAAAGTTAACCTGAGGACACAGATAAGGGGAGGGGAGCAGAAAGATGAGCTCTCACCACAGCTAAGGAGCACAGGACAGCCCCTCCTGGGTCTGGGACTTGTATTTCAGCAGCTTAAAATATTTTCTTGACCCCTTCTGGCTCCAGTTCCAGTTTCTGTGAGCTCACACACTCCTTGTCAGGGGTTAGTGGCAATGATGAGAACCAGGGTAAGTGATAAAATGTGTGTTTTTTGGTCACAGATTAGGGGACTCCTAATGAAATAATGAAGTATGCGTGTGATCCCATTTAAAACTACTTTTCCACATTACAGAAAATTCAGATGGAAATGCCTGACTCGCTAGATCAGCACTTCTTCCCTTGGAAAGGGAGAATACACACTTAGAGGTGAGGCACCATGACAGCAGGGCACACCACTCCATGCAGCTCTGCCTGTTTCCCCTGGAATTAATAAAAACATTAATCCTTCTGATTGCTCATAGTAGGAGTGCTTTTCCCTCCCCACCTTTGAAAGGAATATAAAGCAAGGTATGATCCTAAAACCCATGAAGCCTCATGAGCAGAGAAGCAAACAAAACCTCTCTTTCTCTTTTTAACAGGGAATTTGTCAGTTCAGTATCTGTCAAAATACTTTCAAAAACAATCAACCTCTAGTTTCACAACCATATGCTGAGGCACTGAGCCACAGACATGCAATATCACCCATCAAACAGATTAGAGGCATCTTCTTCCAGCTCAGCAACAAAACCAGAAGATCATACACTGATTTCTGCTTCTAAAATGAATTTCCATCCTGAAATATCATTTTGATTTATGACAGTACAGTGTGTCTCAGCCTACTCATCTCTAATTGGAGCTGTCCTGTCCTCTGGGCCTGGTTCTGACTCTGCTACTCAGTGCCATCAGGAAGCCATGCAAGAGCTTTTGTCTCTTGAAACTGGTCCACAATAACCATCAGCACTCCATGGTAAGATGCACTGTCAGACTGTGGTATGGCTGTCCCAGAGTGACCTGTCCTGCATGGTGCTGCCATGGGGACCCCCACCCCTTCTTAGGGCCAGAAGAGTTCTGCCATGAGTTGGGCACAGACCCTGACCCCAGTTCACTCATCCCAAGAGCACTTCCACCGACTATAAGCAACTGCAATAAGGATAATTTCACACTGGCCTCATTCTTCCACAGGCTCCACTGTTCCTCTTAGACTCTATTTGTGCTCCAGCTTCTTGCCAGCATGATTAAAGGCTGAGAGATGCCTAAACAAGTAGTCCTGTAACACAGGCAAAAATCCTTCTGCAATGCTCATCTCCTCGAGGGCTGCATCACTCAGCCCATGTCCCTTGGCACACTAGGCTGCTCCATCCCAGCTTCAAAGTTAAGGCCATGTCTTTGTTCCCTCATAAATATTTCTCCTCCATTTATGCACATCTTTTGTTCACTCTTCTCATTGTGCAAAGAAGACTGAAAATTCTCACTTTGTGAACTTTTTAATGTGTGACAGAAAGAGGGAGACAAAGAATCCAGTTGTTAGGCAGATCAGGTTCAGAATGAATCACAGAAGAAATTCCTCATTCCATGACCTCATCTGAGAGGGCTCTCTGCAGCCTGGCTTTGAGTTATGTGGGCCTGGAATGGGAACATAGCTGTGAATATGGGACCCATACCAAGCTGACTCTTTCAGGAAACAGAAGGTTTTACATATAACCCCACTGGATACAAGCATTATAGAAGGCACTTTCCTTCCAGAATTAATTTTCTGTTGAACGGAAATGCATTGAGCCAGATGGATCTATTTCAGGAGGAGCATCAGGCTGGCACAGGTCTAAAATCAAAGATTATTGGGTTTGTGTACTCAGAGCTGGAATAGCTGAGGGTGAAATGTTCAGTGCAAGTGCTGACATGGTCACGTCTGTGCCTAAAGGAGCACCCCACAAAGGATGTGTTGAGTGAGTTTGCCAAATATGAAATTGAAGAAATATGTGAAATTTATAATTAATACCTGCAAACATTTTCACTGCTCCTTGTGATGCTAACAGTGAATAAGCAAAAGACATTTTCCAGCTGCTGAGAAAGTCACAACTTCTGGCAGATACAAAAGTTCATTAAAGAGTGGTAGAAACAACTGCCCCCTGGAAGAAAGGTGGCTCCAGTGGAGAATTTGGCTGCCTACATCCCTGTGATGGTTTTGGAAAGTCAGCAGCCTAAATCCACAGACCTGGGTCCTGGGGATTCCCTGGGCAATACACAGATTATGTAACAGAACTACCAAAAAAACCCCTTGTGGTTTCCAAACCCAAGGCTAGCACAGGCTCACACCTAAGCCACCCAACCACCCATTTTTCCATGCCAAAACCTCTCATTGCTTGTAGAAATTGAAAGCATCAACTCTTCCAGCAGCTGGGCAGCTTAGCATTAGGCTGTTTAATAACTCCAACATGCTCAGCTCACTCTCCCCTCCTGCCCCAGTCCCATCTGTTACATGGAGCCACCTGCAATCCATCAGCAGGTTTTAGCATTAACAGCTCAGTGCTGGAAAACCTTTTATTTCCTGTTAGAGGTGTGAACAGTGCAGTTCAGTGCTGGGAACACACCCAGCACTCACCCCCAGCTCACAGCAGAGCAATGGGTGCCAGCATTGGCCACCAGCTGAATTCTGCCACCAGTGGAGCTGAGTTCTGCACATACAGAACTTTGCAGCTATCAATAGCCTCATTTTACACATGGCTGCATGACCAGAAATCTGTCTTACAAGGAACCTATAGAGCAACTGCAAATTTTCATCCTGAGGAAAACTAACCTTTGGGTTATACAATGCTATTTCAATTGGGGATATTTTTAGTCTTATCACTGCCTTCAGTTCAGCGTGCACAGGAAAGAATACCACCAATCTTTGCTGCAACACAAGGCTTGCTTGAAAATGAGTTAATATAACAGAAAATACATTTTTATTTACAAAAGCTGTTCATCCTAGAGGCATATGAGAGCTGTAGAAAAAAATAAACTCAATTTCTAAAAGGGCGGTAAGGCCCCATTGCCAAATAATATACAAAACCAGCAAAAAAAAATCCAAATGAAAAACAACCAATTAACCCTACCACCCCACCAAAAATGCTAGAGGAAAAAGCAAAAAGAAGCAGCAAACTTCCCCAGTATTGCAGGAAAGGGCTTTTCAGCTTTCCTCATGGGTATCTTCCAAAAGAAACGAAATCCTATGCAACAAACTCCCTTTTTCTTTGCAAATGGTCCTGCAGTACCACTGGCAAGACAGTCACCATAAAGTGCTAATCTGACCTGTTCTGAGAACTTCTTTTTGCAAAATGCAAACTGGAGCCAAACAGCACAAACACAGAAGCAATGAGAGTCCCCAGAATTAGAAGTCAGAGGCAAAATCCCCCAAAGTTCACCAGATCTTTACTAGAAAGAGGAATCCTTCCAAAACCTTCAAGAAGGATCCTGTTCTCAACTATACTGAAATAGTACAGGGACACAGCAAGACTTCATCCTTTGTAACTACATGGACATCATCATAACCACCAAACTTACTCTTCATCCTGTGGCAAAAATGCCTTCACTTGGCCAAATTCAATGCTGGAGTTACTGTACTGACAACTACCAACTGTGCTGATGCCTCTGGATCAATAGCAAAGATTAATTTAGGCAACTGATTTCAACAGGACTAAGTGCACGGGTGAGCTGAGGAGAATTTGAATCATTGCTGCAGTCATAAAAACCTGTTTGAGGCAGTCACCCTGTGCAGCCAGCAGTGTCTGTCACCCCACACACTGCTACAGCACAGCAGGGCTGGCAGCATCCAAGCTTTGCTTGGAAAGCAGTGTCACTTTTGTACCTGGCTTAGATTCCCAGCTACACACAACTGCTGACTCAACCCCAGGCGTGGCTTTCAAGAGTTCCCCAGGAGCAGAACCCAGTGGCACACTGGGAACCCCAAACAGACCAGCTCTGTGCTGTGAATCCTGTGGCCCACAGGCCTTTACACAAGCAGCTTCTTTCCACAGCCCTGTCTTGGCTTTGCACAGGGGAAGGAGGTGCCAGGAACCTGCTGGGGGACAGCAAGGCGTGTGCCAGTGCTGTGCCATTTTACAGGTGCTGCAGCAGCCTCTTGGGCTCACTGCTCCAACATGCAGCCCAGGAGGTCAAGACTGAAGCAAATGCACACTAAAGAACCCCAGAAGCCAATCATGTTCCTTTGTATCCTCCTCCACCAAATCTGGGTTATTTAAATGTGATTCCAGTCACTGGAATTCCAAACATTATGCTGTGAAATAGATAGCACTCTCCTGTAGTACTCTGGCATCAAATATCTCTGCCTGACAGAACCATTTTTAAGTAGCAGAAAGCTACCTAAAGAGAAGCTCTTTTAAAAACCTTTTCCTTGGTTTAGTTTTCTTCATCACTGCCCACTCTCCCAGGATGACATGCAAATTACAGCTCATGTATTAAAAGTATAAATCAGACCGGTGGCAAGTGAAAGTGCTTAGAGAACGGCTCCATAGGAGGTGATACAAGGCTTAAGATATTCAGAAATCCATATTCTCACCTTCTCTAAAACGTTTTGCTCATTTACTTCAACAACTCTTCAGCCCCCAAGAGAACTCTGCGTCCACACTGCGCATGATGACAAAGCAGAATCACTCTATTGTCTCCTCAGCTCTCCACCCTGCTGCTGCCCTCTGACTCTCCTTCAAAGACAGTAATCAAGGACATATTTGAAGGAAAAAAAAAAAAAACCAACAAAAAAATTTAGGCCTTTTGCCATTTGTCAGAGATTCTCCCACAAAGCCCATTTCTGCTGCATTGTTTCACTAAGGACTGCCCTCAACAAGGACACAAAACAATTCACGGCCCCAGGCTCATCCTTGGTTTGTGAGAAGATCCCTCAGAACAAGTCATGCAAGTAAATTAAACACAAACACAGGATTGTTCAGAAATGAAATGGCCTGACAAGTGCAGTAACAGGGGCAGAGAACCGGTGTGAGAGCTCCTCTGGAACATCCATTCCACTGGATTTCCCACAAAAGCTGCTGCTGGACTGCCTGTCCATGCACAGCAAGGAGTCCAACTTAGCTAAACCAGGTGAAATAAAAAGTTAGTGTGAAGAACTGCAGAAAGCACAAGTCCTCTTTTTTCACTGTGGGAGGAGAGCATCAAACCAGAGGGATAAGAGATCAGAACTCAGGTCCAAAATACCTTCCTGGGACATCTACAGATGTGCACACACACACAGAGCTCACTTCATCTGGACCTACACCAGATCACGGGTGTAATGTCACTTCAAAAAATAACAATTTGAATGCCCAACAGACCAACAGAACCAAGGTTGTCACCTTTATCCCCAGCAGCACTACCATGTGTTTAAACTCAAACTAACCCCAGCTAAATCAGAGACCTAGACCAACTTGCATCATTGCTGCCTTCTGTTGCATAAGTCAAGAAATCTTGGCTCAGGAGATGGCCTTACACTCTTTTTATCACCTACAGGACTTGCTGAGTAACCAATAAGTGCCAGTTGTGTTGTATCTTGTCTTCACAACTGTCTGGAGAATCTATATATTCCAGAACACCTGAAAGGATAGAAACTCTAGGGCAGAAAGACAGTTTTTAATCTGTTTGCACCTGCCCTGCTGTCCTGGAAATGGGTTTTGCCTCCACCTATGAAGCTTTCAGATATTCACAGCCACTTCCATGGCACCACAGCTATGAGTTTTAGAAAAGCAGACACATCCAATTAGTATTTGGCTGTTTTAGCTCTGTGCTCTCAGGAGAAGATGACTTTGGGTCACTGGGAGGATCTCTCTCTGGTTTTCACTCTCAGGAACTCGAGGTGTCTTATTTCAGAGGATAGCTTTGATCAATAGGACTGCAACAAGGTTGGAAGCTGCTCTGCTGTCACTGGCTCTCTTCCTTCCTGTTATCCAGAATATCACAGGCTCTTTTTATTTTCTATTTCCTTTTTTTCTGTCCTTCAGTGTGTTGGTTTAAACTAAATGATGGTAATGTCTACCAAGAGAAACCCCACAAACAACAACAATAATAAAATAGTATGCCAAGTATGCTGAGAAAGAGAAACTGAGTGCCCATTAGTAAAGTTAGAGAAGAGCATTTAAAGAAGGCAGATTTGTTAAACATGACTCATTTATTTTCCTTCCTTTCATAAATCTCAGTATTTCCTTGGATAAGTGCCACACATTCAGTGTTTGGAACCTCATTCTAAAATGATGCTCCTAGTTTAACTGCTACCTAACTGCTACCTGTTTTATTTACTAAAACATCAAACAAACAAACAATAAAAATCCCCAAACTCAAAAACCAGCTGCATGTCTCTCTATCAAGGGTATTAAGTTAAATCCAGGTTTTCTAATCCTATAAACCTGTGCAGTGGCTGTAGGTGTGCAACCACCACACTGCAGCTCCTCCCTGGGAAGATGACAGACCCATATTTGCTTTTCCCACTCCAGCTAAATGTTCAAAGAAATGGAGAGATACTGAAATGGAATACAGCTGAAAAGGCAACACAGACAACATCAGGCAAAGGTTTCCTTTCTGCCTCTGTAAACATTGCTTTTAATCTCATATGATACAAATGATTCAAGTTCCACACAAATGAGTCAATGATAAAATTACCACATGATTTTTTTTCCTGTCAAAATAAGCTTTCTTCCCAGCAACAAAGGCAAAAAGCAGAAACATTACATAAAAAATAGTTACCACTATATGAAACATTAAGTACAGAGAAAGACTTTAAAATCACTGATGTGCTGACGGAATGGAGACATATTTTTTTGTATATGTCAATATTTTGCAGAGCTGAGTGCAATTTTGCCTGTTTTACAAAAGAGAGCTGCCCTCTTTTTTAATTAAACTTTTAGAACTTTTCTTCCTGAAGTGCCTAAATAGAGTCATGCTATTTCAAATATTACCTTATATTTATATAGGGCCTATCCAAATATTGGCTTATTATGTTTTCCTTCTGTTGTTTTGGAGAATAAAACCTTGACCTTCCTGAAAGCATTGATTGTGAGTTTCTCAGCTACATAAATCAAGATTAACACAACCAAAGCAAGTGTGATGGGGAAATTGGTCTGTTGGACTTGACCATCACTTTGTAATAGAGAAGGTCAGCCCTGTAGCAATAGTGACTTACCCAAGCCTGAGAAAATGACCCAGCATAATAGAAAATACTGTGTGGCAAACCAAGAAATGGTAGCCTAACTTAAAAAAAAAAAAAGTTAGAATTTTTCCCTCCTGCCTTCATGAGAACCAATGTTGCACTTCTTTAAAAATGTCCTCAAAACGAGACCATGTGAGGAGAAGTCCATCACCAGGATAAGGAAAACACGTGGCTGAGAGCAGAACCCACATGTGAGCTGATATTTCTGGAGATGCTCAGGTGCTAATTTTGCCAGATGTATATTAGCAGCAGACCATAAACACATTAAATAGAAATAGTTATAAAATGTGTGGGCATGGGAAGGTGCAGTTTCATTGGTACAAGGCTGCAGTCACACTAAATGTGCCTGTGCACATGTGGCTTTACCTCTCTCCTCTGCCAAGGAACTGCTCTTCAGCTGAGAGCTGCCAGCTGTAAAAACTTCTTTTTGACAATGTGGATATGTGATGTGGACATCTGCATGACTCTCTTGCAGCCTGTTCCCAACCCTTACTTTCAAAGTGGAAATCTGGACCCATTTTCAACCAGTCCCAAGCTTATGAAGAATAAACTGCCCTTTTAAAAAATACTGCTGTAACTTTTACCTATGCAGATTGCCAGGCTGAATTTTAAATGCAATCACTTGGCTTCCAGTGCTCTCTAAAAATCAGGAGTCCCAGTCAGCAGGAATCAGTACTCTGCACCCAGGACCTGCTATTTCCATCATTTTAAGCCTCTGTGCTGCAATTATGTGAATTGTCCACTTTTTCCCCCAGCCTCCTCCAAGAAATGCATATGTAATGTAAACCCCATTTATCACACTGGAAATTGCTATTGCATTTAATCTTCCCAAAGAGAGCAAAATCAAATTATGATGTGTAACGAATGATAACCTGCCAAATTGAAGGGAATATTCCCAACTTATCCCTCCACTTCTAAAACAGAACAGGTCAAAGGGGTCTAGTGTAGAAGACATGGGTAGGAAGACATGATGTGAGAATACATAATGAGAAGATGAAAGCTCTCTAAATCTTTGCAGATTGAATGAAATCTAATTACATGCTGTATTGATTGTTGTGTATTACTGGAAAGAGACAGTAAAAAGGGAAAAAGGCAATTAGACTGAAATTGTAGTCTGACCTTCAATTGCTTTTGGCATGAAAGGTTATGGTCTACTTGGAGCATCAAAAATTCTTTATCCTCTATGGTGAATCATTAGCAACAGACTTAGATGCAAAACTGATTAGGGGAAAAAATTCAGTCAATTAAATAATTTTTAATTTTTCCCTTTCACAAAAAAATTAAAGGCAAAGGAAGAAAATACCAAGGTGTTACCATTATGACATTTAATGAATTGCTACCAAGTCTAGCTGGTGTGAGTTCTGTGTTGAATGACAATAAAATATATCCATCAATAGCAATACCATAGTGAAAGATTATAAAAAAAAATATATAGATTGCTCAGCTAGCTCTATAACAACTCTGTTTTTCAAAATAAACATTGTACCCAAGGTCAAACAGCAGGAGGTAATACAAAGTCTCACCACAAAAATTCCACTGACACGTTTCATTGCTTCCCTTTCCCTCTACATGCTCTGTTCATTCCCTTCCACCAAACCCAGCAGCAGCTGAGAGAAAAGAAAGCTTTCAGAAATACTATTTTTCCCAAGTTGATAAAAAACCAGAGCACGAGCCAAATGAAAACTATTGTTTGGGTGTATGTCTGCACGACTGCAGGGAATCGTGGCAATTCTCATTCATCCTATTCTAAAAACTCTTGTTCTGCCAAAGGTAATGGCAAGGAGCAGCTTTCTCCTGACTTCCATGCATAGTCCTCTGAGTTCTGCAACACCTCCACAGGCACTGCACTCACTGATTTTATTCAGACTGAAAAGTTAATGAGTGATCAGTTTTGGGTTGCCTCTTTATACATTTGTAATGTTACTGCCTGTGTTTATTTTCCTTGTAGAAGGTACACACTTCTAAATAACATTTCCTTGATTGTATGTAAACAAATAAGTGTAACAGAAACAAAATTCTGTGCAGCTGCAGGGCTGGTCTCTCACAGAGTGACTTTTATTGCTCTGGATCATCAACAGAGTCCCTGGAAAATCCAGGTAAGTCTTATGAGTTCAGGTCTCAATCTGATAGAAGAGAAAAATAAAATAAAAGAACACTGAGATATTACCAAAAACATACTTAATAGGTAGTTCTAAATTTGCTGATCTCAAAGAGTAAGGACCAAGAGCAGAAAACTGAAATACTGGGCTGGGCTGACCTGCTGCAATGATAACATTGAGCTGGACTCAGCCTCCTGGTGCTTTGAGGGGTTCTGGGTATGCAAGGAACTCTTATTTCTCCTGAATAAAATCTGTCTACCCATGTCTGTCTCTCCACATAGAAGAGACTTTGACCTACCTTATGAACAAGTAACATCCAAGACAGCCTCAGCCAGCTCTCTGACCTTGTGATCAGGCAGCATGTACAGGACAGGGGCTGAGAAAGCTGAGAAACCTTACTCAACATCCAGGTGAGCTGCAGAGCTCCAGAGCACACAGAGTGTCTGTGTGACCAGCCTTGCTGTGTGACACAGCACAGCCCTGTCACACAGGCTCCCCTGAATCCCATTAATGGCATAAATAATGAGTCATGATATCACAAACAGAATAGCAGTGAGCTAAACCCAAACAGAGATGCTTGGTCCTGATTTCACTTACAGCGATGCAACCCTGATGATTTCAGTGGAGCACCTCCTAATTTCTTAGGACTTTTTGCTTTTGTTGAAACATGATGGGGGAGAAAAAGTAGTTTTTTCAGAATTATGATGAAAGAATGAATCTGTGTTAATGTACCACTGTGTAATAATAAGAAACAATTAAGAAAAATTAAGGGGAAATAAATGGGAAATTTGAACAGCTCAGCTTGAAAAACTTTCCGTATTTTCCTGTGTATGAACTTTCAAGAAAAGAAAACTGTCTGTGGTGTTTGATACGATCTGAAGAAGCAATGTTACACTAAGTTCAAGTAATTTCACCATGAATACCCATATCCAATAAATGGAATTAAAGAAGATGAAGAAAACAGTTCCAAAAATAGAGGCATGCTTTACAGAGAACTCCCAGTCATTGCGTGCAATGGTGCCTGCCTAGCACGTTAAGGACTCCTGCTGATTCTCCAGGGGTTGCTATGCTGGGATGAACACAGCACAGGGAAATCCTACCCAAAGTCCCTCCTATGAAAAACACCAAGAACAAATCTATTTGGGCCAAAAAAACCCCCATTCATTGAGCTGTAATGGATACATCTTGCAGAGCAATCTAATTTAGTTTGGGAACTTTGTGGCTTGGTAGAATTCATGAGAACGATTTTCCTCTTAAATCCTACATTCTTCAAAACTGTTCCAAAATATGGTTAGAAAACACAGCTGTTGACACTTTCATTTTAATTCCTGAATGTGTGGGTTTGGGACTAACATCCCCCTGCACATTTCCCCTCTCTCTGTATTGTTTATCCAGAGGAGAGTGTGAGGGGATGCCTGTTCCCCAACACTTGCTGGCACAAACTGAATATTACCATAACAGCCTAACTTAGATTTATACATTCATTCACAAAGTAGTAATAAGAAACATACTTTATGGCTAACCCTCCTATTTGTCTGCATTTTGAGGCTACAGTAGCCTTTCTTAAATCAATGTTACGAGTAAGATTTCCACAAGCAGCCTAGAAGCACATTTGATCTACTTAAACATACTTACACTGAAAATTTTATTTGCTGCGAAACACTAAATGTTACATTTATATTACAGTTTCATGCAAAAGTTCACTCCTTCAGCCTTTTTTTGTCCAAAACACTGCTGTATTTAATCACATACTTATTTCTTCGATGTGTCACACTTAGAACTTTACGATTCTATGCAAATACAAATGCACTCATTTTGAAGAATTAATTTCTATATGAAATGTTATCTGTCCTATAACAACTTTGATGGCTTAGCCTGTTTTAACTACCATGGAAGGGTTCTTTGCTTACCCAGCAATATTTTTCATGGCTGGTGAATTAGAATAGTAAGTCATAAAAAGAACTGATGAATGCTTCCCCTCCTCATCAATGACAATAACAAATTTGAATGGCAAAATCATTAAGGAAACATATGGGTGCTATGTTTAAACAGACCATTAATAGTGCACAATGTTAGAACTCAGCAGAATGTTTTTAAAGTAGTTCTGAAACCAAGTATATGACTTTCAGCTATAACCTAATATTGTATTTGCTATACAAACAACTTCCTATGCAGAGTTAATATATCCAGGCAAACTGTAAAACCTGGTACAGTTTGTAGGGACTTCCTCTGATCCTGAAACCCCCGAACTGCAGCCTCCTGAACTTTGCATCTCTTGAGGAAGTCCTGACTTTGGACCGAGAGTTGGCAGAGGGGCAGGGTGGTGGTGGGGGGCTCGACAACCCCTCCAGCAGAACCCGCAGCTCCTCTTGCGCTCGGTGCGCTCGGAGCCCGGGCTGCCCTCCCCAGCGGGGAAACACCCGGGGGGCTCCTGCCCAGCCTGCAGCATCCTCCCGGGGCACAGGACATCCCCTCCCCGCCCCTCGTACCATTGAGCTGGTTGTACACCACTTCCTCCAGGTGGTCCAGGCGCTGCAGGATGGACTCCCTGTCGGCCAGGCTGCCCACCTTGGCGCCGCGGCTCCTGGCCCGGCGGTCCGCGCTCCGGACGATCTGCACCAGCTCCTGGGAGCGGTCCTGGATCCTGCAGTAGACGGAGAAGAGGATGATGCCCACGAAGACCAAGATGTTCACCGTCAACAAAGTTTTGATTTTCCGTGCCACCGCCATGGGAGCCGCGGGCGCGGTGGCGGGGGGCGCATCCAGGCGCGGCGAGCGGCGGCCCCGCGGCCACCCGGCGAGGGGCGCGCCC
>VZTT01061101.1:43044-133762 GCA_013400855.1 Buphagus erythrorhynchus
CTCCGGCGGCTCCCTCCTGCCCGCCCGCCCTCGCTCGCTGTCCGCCGCCCCGAACGCAGAGCGCCGGTGCGCAGTGACGTGCTCCGCGGGATCTCATCGACATGCACACGGCGGAGCCCGCCCCGCGTCCGCGCCCTGCGGAGCGGCCCCGCCGCCGCTCCCCGCCGGGAGCTGCGGGCCCGCCCAACGAGCCAGGGGCCATCTTATGGCCGCTGCCCACCTGGAGAGCGCTCGTCCTGCCCGAGCATCGCCAGCGGCAGCTCCTGCGGGCCGCAGGACGAAGGTGTCCTTGGCCGCGGTGCAGCCCCGGAGGGGAGGTGATGCCCCGCCCGTCTCACCGGTGCAACAGAGATGAGCCAAGTTCACACGCTCCCAGCGAGAGGGAGAGCTGGGAACGCACTCGGCTCCGTGGGTTTCCCTGCAGCCCGAGTACAGCGCTGGCTTGGGATCCTGCATGGGAACGACATGGTTGGGACCACATCCACGGGCAAGAGAAGTTCTTGCCAAGCATCCATAGAAATACCACAGAATAGTTTAGGTTGGCAGAAATGTTTAAAAGCCCATCTGCTCCAAGCCCCCTGCAATGGGCAGGGACATCTTCAACTAGATCAGCTTTCTCAGAGCCCTGGGTCTGAGCTGACCTCAAATGTTTCCAGGGATGGCACATCCACCACGTCTCTGGGCAATTTATGACAGCATTTTACCACCCTTGTCAGAAAATATTTATTCTTTATATCTAGTCTAAATTGATAATCTCTCAGGTCAAACCCATTAACTCTTTAATCTCAATACCTATGGGCATTAAATATGCCCTTTCAACAGCTTCTCCGTTCATGTTCACAGTGATCCTCCTTTTTATACAAAAAGATATACCCATCTCACTTAGAGGGTTGCCTACCATAGGATATATCCTGGTTTTGGAAATTTTTCTCCTTTCATCCTTCCTTCCTGGTTTCAGGAGCTGCCAACTGAAATCTAGCACAAGTTACAACCTCCCCGAGTTCACTGAAACTTGGCAAGCCTTGCTCAGCTTTTCCTGAGATATAAATTCTCCATTGCTTTCCTACTTCTGACCCTCCTACTGCTCACCTTCTGCAAGACCCCTGAGGGTGCACTTTCTTTGAGAAGATGTGTTTCTGTCCTAGAGGAATTCTCTTTTGAGGATCACCAGTGAGACCTGTGTTGAGCAGAAAAAACCTAAACTGGAGTTTCACCATCACCTAATCTTATCCCTGGAAGAAGATGCCACAAGTTTATGCAGTGTCATCTTTTCCAAATATGGAAATATGTACAGGATTTAGCTATTTCCTATATTACTGGATTCTTAAACACAAATAATGCCCAGGTGCAGGTTCAGGTCTTTCACTCAAGCTGCAGCAAAACTCTTAGTCACTCAGCAGAAGCAGCTCAGAATCTGAAATTTTCCAGTGCTGTGATTATTTCAGTGGTATTCTTATTGCAAATCTCTCACAGCATTACATTTTCCTAGCAAATAACAATTTGGTTTAAGAAAATATTGAGCTAATGCTCAAGTGCAGCTTATTTGATGGCTCCACAGCATTTAATATATTATAGCAACACCTGCTGGTCTTTATATGGTTAAGAATCTGTTATGTCCCTATTTCTATTATAAACTCCAAGTTCACAAGCTAGCCACAAGAATTCAGATTGGATTCTGACACGAATTTATAGTTTGTCCCAAGGCTTGAAAAACACCTTCAACTTTATCAGAGAATTTACCAAGTTTTGATGAGGTTTTTTTTGCACCACTGCAGTTTTGAACTGGCTTTCACAGACATGATTTCATCCATGACTAGCTTAGCTAAAGGAAACCACTTTTTCACTTAAGTAAATGTTCTTAAATAGTCAGCTTAAAATATTCTCATATTCTTCTGTACACACCACAGACTATGTTCACATGGCTGAAACCTCACCCAATATCACTCAAATAACAGCTAGCTTGTGTAGCTCGCTGTTCCTTCAGACAGCTCAAAGCAAGTTGCAAAAGAGATACTAGAGCTGACTGAAGACAGCAGAAGTGTTTGTGGAAAAATTTCATTATCAAATTATTTTTTCCTTGCCAAAAGAAAATTTGATCAAAATCAATATATGCAACAGCTGGATTTCAGCGAGAATACTTTAGCTGAAACCATACAAATCAGCTCTGATTGCTGATCCATCCTACAAAAGGAGATGATGGGAAGGCACTGGTAGCTGTTCCCAGTCAATGGATCAAGCCCAAAGCAATGCTGGGATTCCATTCCAAACCACAAATCCTGTTTCTCTCTCTCAGATTTTCACTCCTGTTCATCTCCACAGGGTTCCTATTTCCATTCATCATTGGAGGTGGATAAGGAAGATGCTGTAAAGGCACACCAAGGTTCTGTGCATTCAAAGGACAGCCTGCAGGTGATCCCACTCCACACCCCTGTGCTCAGCCAAAGGGAACACCTGGACAAAGGACAGCTGGCTGCAGATGAAGGTGCTGTCAACCAGCCAGAGGTAAAAACTCTGAAAAGCCAGTCAGCACTCTGAAATATCCATCTGCCACAGGCATCTCCCCAAAAGCAGCAAAGATGGTTTACTGCCTTGGGGCACTTCTGAGCTGCTGCTGGGCTGTCAGAGAGCTGAGGCTGTAATGGTAACAGCAGCATGTAAAACCAAACCTTGCTGTCTGGGGCTCTCCTTGAAGCTGTGCTTGGTTTTGTGCAATGTTGACCTTACAGCAGTTATGTTTGCTTCTGTTACCTCTTGGTTACTGCAGAATTCTCCATCTTGGCATGAAGATGTTGGTATAGAGGAAAACTTTAGATGCTTCTGCATTTACAATCCTGTTCTGCTTAGCTACTAAAATATTTTGAAGAGAACTTTATTAAAGCATCAGTCTTAGAGCTGTTATCTGCAGAGCCCATCATGCAGCTCCTCAAGGCAACAGCTTCCAAGTCAATCTGACTCCAGTTCATTTGGAGTTACTAACCTCAACCAATACACTTTTTTTTCAGCCAGCTACTGAAATCTGCATATTGTATAGCAACCGAGTATGATCAACATACCCACCATCATCTGGACAGTTCTCAAGTTAAGTTTTCCCAAAAAGTGCTCAGAGAAATCTATTAAGAGAGACCATGTGAAAGTGCCATCTCTACAGCAGAACCCTTGGCAGCACCATGCCTTCGGTCCCAGGTGTGGTGGGTACATATTCACATAACCAGTGAGTTTCAATTTCATATGAGGTGTTTTATGTTGAGTTTCATTTTAAATGAGATGAAGGAATTGGCTGATGAAGCGAAAAAAGTAAGATTTTACTTTTGAGAAAAGGCAAGAAGAGAGTGATTGAAAAGTTGCTTGAAAGTTTTTTTTTTAATTTTAAAAAGCCTAAATTGAAAAAAAAATTGAATTCAAATTAATAACCATAAAATCATTCCCAACCACTTTTCCAAAAGGACAAGACTGACTTACCATATCTAAAGAGACGTACCTTTCTGATCATCCTGCTGCATGATATGAGACATTTGCAGGAATGAATAATGTGTAGAAGGGAAGACTTTGATGTTTAAAATATTTGAACACTAGCTTTAAAGAAAGAAAAAGACACCACAGAAAAAATACTATGCCAGTGCTGATCTGCAGCTGTAGATTCCAGCTGTAGTAACTCACACTCA
The DNA here is from genome assembly GCA_013400855.1 of Buphagus erythrorhynchus. Classification (NCBI taxonomy): domain Eukaryota; kingdom Metazoa; phylum Chordata; class Aves; order Passeriformes; family Sturnidae; genus Buphagus; species Buphagus erythrorhynchus. The sequence continues at coordinate 46,707 of VZTT01061101.1, forward strand.
GACATCACCTACCATTTTCCCAGTGAAACCCCAATTGCATTTGCTAGCACTTTGCTTTGAGTTTTAACATAGCCTAATACTTTTCTACTTCATTTTCTACTTTTCTACTTAGTTAGAAGAAAACAGCAACAAAAGCAGCCAGCAGGCTCAGGTCTGGTGAACACCAGACACACAGAGCTGAGGCCCTCACCCTGCTGCAAAGAGGCACTGCAGCCCCTCAGACACTTGGACAATTCAGGGTTTGTGCAGCCCCTCCTCACCACAGTGCCAGCAGGCTCTGAGAGATGAGATCTGCACAAACACCTCATTTTCATGGAGCTTTTTACACAAGTTAGGGAAGAAATTAATGAGGAAGTCTCAGCTGTCTCACATTGGGGATGTTTCCAACCAGCCTGTTACCTTTGCTGCTGCAGCCTCAGAGGATGGAATTAAAATACACAAGAAGACCCATAGTAAATAATTCCTCTGGCAACAAAGTGCTGCCAGGTCCCCAAGGCTTCAACCCTGCTTCTCTGGATGCTGTTGTAGCACATTCAGAGCTGACCCAGTGCCCACCACTGGAAGCAGAGAAGTGCTGTGGCCAGGAAAGGCTGAGACAAGAATCTGGTATCCACCCCACTGCATTAAAAAGGATGGAAGCCCAAAAGCCACGAGGGATTTCTGTGCAGTGATGCTGTGCTGGGAGCATTTAGTGCTGGCTCAGAAATGAAGACTGGACAGGTCTGACCATGATCAGCTCTGCTTTCCTTGGGGCAGAATGCCAACACACCGTGCTGTGGCTGAGCCAAGAACGTGTTTGCTTTAGCAAAATGAACTCTGTGCTACACTTACTACACACACCATGCCTGGGGTGTTTGTTAGTGGGGCCACAATTAGTGTGCAAAGACTCACTGATAACGAGCAGCCCTGCTCAGAGCAGTGGGCATGCCACAGGGATTAAGGATTCACAAGATTAGACTGGAGAGGCTGAATTTTAAATGCATCTTGAGGATGGTTCTAAATGAAATGAGATGCCTTAAAATCTGAACACACATTTCAGAAATTATATATATAGATATATGTAATATATCTATATATATCTTTTTAATTTTGGCTGCATTAGTCACTTAATAAGATTACACAGAAGTTTCATAAATGGAATTCGGGATGCTTTCTCTAAAACTGCAGCAATTCCCACTTGCACATGAGACAGTTCTTCAAATGTACAGATCATGCTGTGTTCTACCACCTGTGGCTGTGACACAAATATGCACTTCTTTTATATTATTCCTGTTGCATTAAAGCTACAAGTTGACCCTGCAGAGAGAATTTATAATAGACAGCACAATTGCCAGCAGATCTGCTGCTTTCACGCCTGTGAGATTGTGCTGATGACCACCCTGCAGTAAAAGCATACAGATAAAACTCAACAATTATCCAAACGCACATTAAAACCCACAATAAACCTGTCATTGTGAAACCAGAATATAAATAATGCCAAGAGTAAAATATTCAACCCACATACTTACATTTTACAAAGCTCTAATTTATAAACATTACAGCTCTCACCAATTTTAATAAGAATTGAGCAGAGCTACCTTTTAAAAATCCAACTGCATAGTCCTCCATCCATTTCCTATTATTATCTCCTACTGTAATTCCTGAATAGGTGCTTGTTTGCTAAGAGAGGATTATCACCATTCACCATGATCAAAAATTACTTGCATCACCCATGCAACAAGAGAAGATGCATCCTTGAGGACCCTGTCTCCCCCAAATGACAGAGAGGCTCAGCCCACCTGCACCTGAAAAAAGGGAAGCTGGCTGGGACCTGCCTGGCAGCTGCTGCACTGGGATTCTAAGTTGCAGACTGATGTTTTTGATCATCCCCATAATTTACTGCAAGGAATTTCAGAGTTGCTGTGATAAGATAGAGACTCACACTGGAAATAAATCAAGGAAGCTTTTAAGGACAGCTTCTATGTTTATGAGAGTTGCACTAAAGAAAATAAATGTGCAAGAGGTATATAAATGTAATTTAATATCCAGCTATTACAGATCTAGAAATTACCTCATTATACTCCTTGAAATCCATCTTTACTTATTCCTGATGCCAGAAGACTTACAAAACCCTAAACAATGGCTAGGCTGTTAGCATGCTGAGACTTCTACTTTTCACCCTGTCCAACAGTATCTTCTGGTTCTGCATGTTCCCTCATTCTGCTGCTCTCATGCACTGCACAGGCTTTAAAACAGAGACTGCTTTTTGATAGGGCTGTTTTTAAAAAAGGGTTCATGAATGATGCTGCTAATTCCAGGAGAAAATCAATTTTCAGCTCTGTCTGTGACATCTGTGGATTATGATCCTCACTTGGAATCTATTTGTCTCATTTCCACCTCTACTCTTAAACAGCCAACCTTATGGCAGCACAATTTCCTGTCAGGTCTTTTATTAGTCTTTGATCAGATATTATTTTAGGAAACCTGTCCAGATCAAGTTTTCTATTCCAGCATGTTTTTAGTAGAGCAGTGCTGGCTTTGGGGAGAAGCCTGTTCTCAGAGACATGTGGAATGTAAGAGCTCTTCAGTGGCACTAAAAAGCTGGAAGGATGTTGCTCCCTATCCAATCCAGCTGAAAGCTGATGAAAAAGCTGAACATTATCCCTGGCTTAGAATAGTTAAAAATATTTTGCTACTGGAATTGCACTGAATCCAGTAGGGCACATTAATCTTTGGCCACCAATGTAGCAGTCCCAATTCTGCCAGGAGGAAAAGTCTTGTGGGCTTGTGCAGGTATTTGTCCAGGCTGATCCTCTGGTAGGGAAAGAACCTCATACAATATTCATTACCTACTCGTCTCTGTCTTGATGCACATTATTAAGAGCTGCCTGGCCCTCCAGCAAAATCTTCACAACAAAATTAAGAAACACAGCCAGCCATCATGCCAAAGTCCTAAGAGATTAAATATTCTAAGTGCAGCAGCACCAGGGTAAATTAGTATTGTTACCTCCTGACCCCCAGAGCTGCACCCAATGCTGGCTTTAAACAATAAAAATAATGAGATTTTTAGATTCCATTTATTTTGAAACAACAACTGGCAGCTTGAGAGAAGAAAACATGTTTTGGCAAATAAAGTTGACACTGACATTTTTAGTAAAGAATAGCTTTATGGTGCCTTGTCACTGGGCAAATATGAAGAATCACTCTACCTCTGATGTATGATGTTTTTAACAGGGACAGTGTATGTATGAGTAATAAAGAACATTTAGTACAGTTTGTATCTGCCTTTAACAGAGATGCTCAGAATATTTAAATAGAAACCAAAACATTTCTAGCATTAAAGTATTCAATGTATTTTAAAATATATCATCTTAAAAAAAAAAATTAAAGGCTGATGCATGATAAAATTCCATCCTAAAACTATGCCAGTGAGAAGCCTTGACAGATGGAAGTAGGATGACAAAACCACATTCATTTAGTTGGGTTGGATTCCCTAATATTCCCAGTAAGGGGCAAAGTCCAACTTAACAGTTTTGGAGAGAGTTTTTGGGGGGTTTGGGTTTTTTTTAAGCACATTTGAAAATGAGCCAGTCGGTAGGAAAAGAACATTTAAGACTATATTGGACTATGGAAATGCTTTCAGAACAGTTCTGTCTTTTCCTGCTCCAGACCACACAACTTCTCTAGCTTTCAGTTTCTCCATCTGAAAACTGGGGACAGCTTGCCATAAGGGAAGTGACAGAATTTGCTTTTATTAATCTCCCTCTCAATTGATTCAGAGACCATATGGAGTATAAAACAAAAAGAAGTCCAGACCAAGAAAAACAAGGAAAACCAACAGATCTGTTAGGAGGCACCAAAAATGCAATGGTGAGGGGAGCTGCAGGTAGGCAGAGACATGTAGGCATGACATGCACACATATTCATCACCCTTTTAGCTCTAGATGCTGGGAAGACATTCTCTATTATTCATTCATTCTGTGGTGAGCAGACAGATTAAGAATTTTTCCCTATTAATTAATCTTGCTCTGGGCTATGAAATTAAAAAGCTTCATTTATTTATATATTTACTTATTTTGAGGGAAAACGATTTCTCAGCAAAGCCCTGCCCAGTTAAACTGCAGCATCAAAGCCTATGGCCAAGCTCCCAAGCATTCCATACTGTGCCTGCCTTCAGCCACTACATCACCATATACAAATACAGACACAGACCACTTACTGCTTTGGATACCAAATACAGGGAGATATTTTACATCGGTGGCTTGATTGTGGTACAGACATTAATACCAGCCATAAAGGACAGATCACATTCCACTGGTATAAAGGAAATGTGAAATGGATCAGGTCTGTAGTTTTCTTTATGTTGTTTATTATTATATATTATATCCAACACGCTTCCAGTGGTATCAGCTCACCAAAAAAAAATCCTGACATTAAATCCTGTAATGTCCACTGAGCTGCTTTTGATTTGCATAAACGAAAGATGAGCAACAAGCAGTGTCTGGGCTGTCCAGCCTTGAGCAAGGGTTTTTTTGGTGGTGGTGACTGCCCTCCACCCCTCAGGCACACACAGACCCTGGGAGGATGTGCCTGGACTGAGCTGAAATCCTGGGTTTCAATTGCCATTTAACAGAGGGTATTGCAGGGAGCTGCACTGCTGCCTGTTAGCACTTCGTTCAACACAATTAGCACAATTCCCTGCCAGAGAAAACACTAAGGCATAGCTCAGTGATAGACTGGGGTTATTCAACTCTTGACTAAAGGTTAGAGGAATTCTCTTGGAACAGTAATTGTCTGTCAGATGAAATACTGCAACTTCTTCAGCACAGAAGGAGGACACCATAACATGAAGTGGATTAGGGCAGGAGGAAGCTAGAGGCGGGCAGGTTAATAGAGAGGAATCCAAATGGACTTGCCAAAATAGTCTAGGGAAGAATGGACAAAGAAATAAAGTTAATAAGGACCTCAAATTTATCTGATGCGTTTGTAGCTAAAATAACTGAAGCTGGTTTCCTTCCAAGTCTGAAAGATTTTTGAGGTCAGTATGTGCACAGGGAACTTCTGAGGTACTGCACAGAGGGGCCTCAGAGGAATTGGCACGTGAGCCAAAACAAGACAGAATGGCACAGGAAAATTAAAGTATTTTGTGTGGTGACAACATTCACTACCCAATGAAAGGAGACTCACATAATAAACACATCATCCCAAAGCTCCTGAGCCCAACCCAGACACGGTGCCACTGTCACCTGGCTAACTGGAGGCAAGTGAACTGGATTGCCCAGGAAAATGTTCTGCAGGTTTGCTTTGAGGAAATGAGATGTAGGAAGCCTTCAGAAGGGGCACACCTTCCTCAGGCACATGAGTGCACGAGTCAGGTTTGGAACAGAGGGTAAGAAAGGCTTAAAGTGAAAATTTATAATTTAACCTTGTAATGGAGCAGAAGTGTTGTTCACAGCACACATTTTACTACTAGCTTTAACTGCCCACAGATCTGATTACCACTAGATTAATTCTGTTGATGAATCCTTCAGTATTTATCTTACAGCCCTCTTTTCTCCCCAGGACGCTTTCCTAAATTTTCTGTTCTCAATGCCTGAATGGAGTGTTTATTTACAGCAGGACCCTGGCCTTGTCTGGGACAGGGAGGTGCTTCTACCTGTCATGTAATACACAGGACAAGTGACAGCAGCAGTGATAAGAACAGAGCATCTTCCTAACACCCACTCTATGTATGACATAAATGAATACATCAGATTATTCTTTAAATAGCCTACTCTAAAATTAGATAAGTGAATGCTGCCACATAACACTAATACTAATGGAATTGGAAGAGATGGATACCAGGAGCAGACGGTGTTGAGAAAATTCTCTGCCTTGAAAATGTTAATTCATTTAATTGCCACTAATTGTACATAGCATCAGTGCAAATTCAAACATGAACAAGGAGCTCTGAGCCTGACCTTTGCCAGGTAAAACCTTCAGTTTAAGGAAAATCTAACTCAGAATCAGTGAATGTATTCTCTTTCATGCTCACCTAGCTTTCCAAAGCACACTGTAGGTGTGCAGACAAGGCCAATACTGAGATAAATGTAGCCCAAATTCATCTCAAACAAAGTGCAATTTCTATGGCACACACAGCAGTTCTAAGCCACATCTTCCATCACCTTGTTCCTCAACTGCATGATTGTGAATTTGCAGCAAACCTGATGGTGTCTTAAAATGGCCAGAGAAGGAGCCTTTCTGTCCACTCCTCTAAACCACAGTCAATCCTGTAATAGATAATTCAGTTTGAAATTTCAAAATTTCATTTTTCCAACCTGAACCATTCCATGATTCTATAAAAATTCCTAGCCCAATGGGATTTTGGGGTGCAGGGAAGAGGGAAGACAAGACCCCTTTGTTTTATGGAATGAAAAACTGAGACCTGATAGCCAACAAGATACTAAACAGTGCCATGATGGACACAATTTGGTATGCCAGAGGAAAATTCTTTAGTCTTTTGGGAATGTATTGTCACAAGCCAGCTGCTTATACTGGATTAGAAAGGGAATTAGAAAATACACAATCCAATTAAAAAGTAATGTTTGTTTGCTTGCTTCTTGCAGTTCTTTTGCTGTTTCATACTAATTCCTTCTCTTTTTCATTTTTACTGGAATCATTATTAATACTGATATTCACAAATAAATCCCAAGATTCATGTCTTTTGAATATGCCTCCAGCATTTTTCACACCATGGCCTGGTCCTGCAGCTGTAAATGAGCTGCTGCAGTTTCCATACAGCCCCAAGCACTCCCCAGGCATGACTTCAGTGGGAGATGACCTGAGAACACAGTGACCTTTCCAGAACATCAAACCAAAATGAAAAGGTGCCCCAGCCTTTCAAGCAAGGACACCGAAACAAATCAATATCACTTTGCACAGATTTATAGCAAAGTTGAAGGAAGGATCATGCTGAAGGCAAAACAGAAGAGGAATTTTTCTCTATGTGTTTTTCTGTTGGCAAAAGTTAGAAATGGAGCTGGCACGTAACAAATGCTGGTGGTTAACTCTGCTACCCTCTGGAATGGTCCAGTAAAATAACAAGGACAATAACAGGTGATATTTCAAAGTAGCACTGAAATTCCAGCAAACAAACTGTAGGATGGACTGTAAATACCTGCACAGACTTTAAAAAGTACCCATCTCAGATTTACCAGATTTGAAGGTAAATTCCCATTTTCCATCAAAGTACAGCAAAATCAAATTACACAACTCCTTAGACCTATGAATTCTCTGTTGCTTTTAGAAGTAAAAAGGTTTTTAAAGACACACAGTTCTTCCTTGTTGAAAAGAATAAGGAAATCCAGTAATTTATTAGGTTCCTTTAAAACCTGTGAAAAAAATTCAGGTAGAAAGCTTGTGGCACTCTGCTTATATTTACTTCCATGAAAGAGCTCACATGATTAAGAAAAAAGAAACACAAACATTCCATACTGAGTTGAAAAAAAAAACTTCAAATAAGAAAAGAAGAAATGGGAAAAAGAAAACCCTCCAAAATGCTGGTCTAGAAAATTCCATTAGTCTTCAGATGAGTCAACACATCCGACATTGCCACATCTGACACTCTGAATGGTTCCAATCCTGATAATTTCTCCTTTTGGGAAGCAAAGCTTGTACAGAACAAGGAATCATTGAACACTGGGGTATTTTCATTTTTGGTGCCATTTCTGCTGTCGTCCCCCAGCTGGGCCCCTGGCTGCAAGGGGCTCTGCTGCACTCTGGTGAGCTTACCAGGGCAAGGCATTTGAATTTTAAATTGCAGAGTTCCCTCCATCTTTCAAGTTATTCTTGTTTGATGCTCAAAGCCAGGAAAGTCAATTGAAACTCAATTCTCTTCTTCTTTGATTTATAGCAGCTGTGGATTAAGAAGCTGATTCGGGACAGATTCAATTGTTTCCCCACTGAAAAAAAAACCAAACCATAAGAGCTTTTCTAAAGGTTTGCACCTTGAATAATGGTTGTGTGTGTGTTTTATTGTATCACATCACTATATTTTATTAGAAAGCATTATTCAACTCTTATTTCCTGGAATTTCACCGTGGCCCATTCATGTGTTGTCAGAACATGGGAGGGACTGAACAGCACTCTGTGCTCGAGACACGTGGGGACAAGGGGCTTGGCTAACCTGGGATTTCATCCATTGAGAAACAGACTTCAGGCACCCCAAAATGGGCCATATGAGTTCACTGCTACTGTCAGTAGGATTTTTTTTCAAATAAATTTTAAAAGGGTGACTTTGTTTCAAAATTTTCACATCTTTCCACACTTTCAAGTTCTACGGTTCTAAATTATGCCCTGACATGGTGTGGACCTATTCTGACCTGGAGAACTTTGAGTTTTATATATATATGCATGTATCTATTTATTTCACTATATATTTTAGTGGAGAAGCTTAAATAATTTATTTTGGTCTGGATATTTCTCTTTACTAGTGTTTTGATTTAGTCAACAAAGGAACAAACAAACCAATTATTTGTATATCCCCAGTCTCCTTAGTAAAGCCTTCCCTTTTCAAGTTTAGAGGAAACAGCGTGCTTCAAAACAACCCACTCTGATCTGGGGCTTAGAGAAAAATATGTTTAGTTCATATAAATCAATATACCCTCAGTGAGGAACATGAAACTGTGCTTTCATGCCAGGCCAGGAACCTACCTGGTTTTACTATCTCAATCCAGAGTAACTTTTTGTTTGAAAATGTGTGTGTTCCATCACTCAAAAGTATTCAGTTAAAAAAAAATAATTACAGAAAAAATTAATGATGTCTTTCCCTAAAATACATGCATTGAAATGCACAAAGTATTGGAAGATAGGGACATGCTGTACAAAAAACAGGACCCCTTGACAAAAGAGGAATGCTTTGAAAAGATAAAGGGAAGATCAATATGTTCCATCTTTATAGGCTCTCACCTTGTATTCTGTAGTCTCAAGTCAAAGCCAACTTTTGTCTGTAGTCTAACAAAGAGTATTGGTGTTATGAAAGGTACAGTGGCTCCTTCTTTATGCTCCCTGGTAACTCGTCATTTACAATCAGCCTGAGACTCAAAACAGCTTTTTCTTTACCTGAGCAGAGCAGCTCAGGCCCTGCTGGAATTGTGTGGAATTGTGCTTCCCTGCAAGGCTCTTCCCTTTCTGCTCCCTCCCTCCAGAGGCTGGCTCACTTCCCTGCCAGCAATGGGCACAGCAGAAAGCTGGAGGAAGAATAAATCTGTTTATCTGACCTACCAGGGACTGCCATAGCTGTTAGTCACTGAATAAAAACACTCCTCTAAAATACCTGAACCACAGGTGAGGATGTGGCAAATCCATCCCCACTCACCAAAGCTACAAACACAAGGTGCTCTTGTGGTGCCACATCTGCCCCAAGGATTTGGTGCCACATCTGCCCCAAGGATTTGGTGCCACATCTGCCCCAAGGATTTGGTGCCACATCTGCCCCAAGGATTTGGTGCCACATCTGCCCCAAGGATTTGCTGCCTTGCCCCAAGCAGCTGAAAGCTGAGGCATCCACAGAGACCAAGCCCAGAGATCCACCCAAGCAGCTGATTTTGCATTGAAAGTCCTGCTAGGTAAATATAAAACAGCCCTCTCTGGGCAAGTGTAACCCACAGCTGCACAGCAATAACAGAGCAAAGTTTGTTCTGAGAGAAGTACCTGGATGTGACAGAAATCACTTGCATATAAAGAGACACCACTTTCTTCCCTTTTCACCTAATTATCTGTATTTAAGCTGTGCCTGTTTACAAGAAGTCATGCAGAATGGAAAAGGAACTACAAAATCACACTCGCTTCTTCCACAATAACTTAAAATAGCTTTCCTGGAAACACAGAGTCCTTGTGATAGTCCTTGCTGTCTCAGCCAAGAAAACTTTATGAAGTCCTTCACAGTGAGGTACACTGTGACTCTGGTTTTTTTGCTCGTATTTACAGCAAGGTTTTCCTCTCCAGTTAAACAGAATTGCTATTCAGCACTATTTTGAGAATTTCTGGAGGAGTTGGGGGGAGGAGGAAGGGACAGGGGACAGTGGGTGGTCTGTCTGGGAAGCAACATCCCTCCATAAACTCATGGCAAGGCAACTTGCTGGACCACCTACATGAGCTGTCACTTTCTGTCTCCACAGACAATTCACTCAAGAAAAATGAATTCTCTTCAAAATCAGATTGATTGATTTCTTTCTTTTTCATGTGTCACCATTCTGGCCAATTACAATTACATCAGGAGCAGACTGGTTAGCTCAGAACATTCTGCAGCTACTGCACAAAATAACAAGTGAGGTATTAGAGGGTGAAATGAACTCATGCAAATACATGCTTTGTCCACCAAAGCAGCTACACTTACAGGAGCCCAAAGCTGTAGGTAGTGGAATGTACTTGTTTCACTTCTGAATCCTAGAATCCACCCTTAAAACATTAGGGATTGCAGGGAATCAGAAAATTTTCTACGTTGGCTCTGTTCATAAAACCACGGCACTGTGCACTCATGCAGAAGCCCATGAAAGCATAAAATGGGCTTTTCTGATGTGAAAAATCAGTCAGGATGTTCACTTGCTTGCTGCCCACCTGTCCCACCTAAGGAAAGCAGAGTGCCCACCCCATCCAGAGGGCAGCACGAGGGGACCTGCACTGCTTCCTTAGCAGGGACTGGGAGTCAGACTCTTGCTTTATCCTGCCAAAACTGCATTTGTTATTTGTGTTATGGCAGATATGGAAGTAGCCAGCAGGACAACAGAGTAAATAATGCCCACAACCAGCCTTCAACCTGCAAACACACAAAAGCACTTTCTTTAGAAACTCAGAACTCCACTAGCTGAAAGCCTGAGTTCTCGATAAGGAGGCAGATGTATCCTTGGAAGAAATGCTAAAAAGGCAAAATCCTTTTGCTACAGACAAAGAAAGGCTCTGAGGATTGAAACCCATTTCTTATCTTCCAGAGAATTGTTTTGTCTGGATGCTATTAGCACAGCATTCCTCTGATCATTTGTAAATGTCATTTACAAACTCTGGCACAATTGTTCTCTGCAGAATAGACTACAGGGTCCAGCCTTCTTCCTTCCAGGCTGCAGCCCATGCCCTGTGTTTAAGAAGGATGTTGCATATTGTGTTTTCAGTTCATGCTCCACAAACCAGCTCCAGCACCCTGCTGCATGTGTGGTGTGTGACACACAGAGCATCCCACTCCCAGCTGGAACACTTGCACTCCTCACAGAGCTCTCCCTGAAGTCACCACTGATCCTGGCTGGATCAGAGGAGTGGGCTGAGCCACAGGGAGCCAGCTGCATGAACTGCCTGTGCTCACAACAGTCTCATGCACACAGGGATTTCTGGCCCTGTTCAGGGCTGTCTTCACAGCTGGGTTGATCCCTGGCCTCACATCTCCTAATGTAACATCAATTCTCAGTATTTTTGATCCTTATTTTTGTCTTTGCCAAGAGTATCACAAATAACAACTGCTGTTTACACAGACTGGATTGTCAGTTATGTTGACTCCTCAGAGGTACTGAGGCAGACAGAAAGGGAAGTTTTGATTTTGATCCTATGCTAAGAATTGCACATTTCTTGACCCAAATCTTACTTGCAGGAAGACCTGAAATTCATGCCCAGTAGTGTCCATTAAAGAGGTATTCGACATGCCTCATCTCCATTCCCACTTGAACAAAACATCCCCACTATAGCATCTGATCAGCAAAAGAATGAGATAGGGACAAGAGCAGACATGGCAAATAAAGCTCTTGGGATGGCACACCCCAGTTAGAATTCTGTTCTGGATTTAATTGCTGCATGCAGGCAATCCAGGAATATAGAATCCAAGTAATGGATGCTTCACCAGCCATTCATATGGAGGCTCTATCTGCTTGCTTAATTTTAAAATTCCAGTTATCAAATAAACACGCTGAACTCTGGGCCACAAGAAGCAGATGCTGTATGTTTACTTCTACTTTGAGTTGTTAGGAGTGCTTTTTTCTTGATATTTTAGTGACAATGTCCAATTCTAAAGGCACTGGCTGTTTATTAATTTTGAAGGAAGAAAGGGAACTCTCTGTTGAATTAATTAATTTCCTTCAATTCATGCAAGGCTTCAACTTCACAGTTTGTGATCAAAGAAAGGACGTCTTAAATAATGTTAAAGATGGTTTAGGTTTTACAACGTGCTATCTGCTAGTTTGGTTTCCACTTCTCTAACAAATCTCTTGCAAACACATCATGGAAGGGCTCTGCAAAACACCACACAGGTGTGACAGACTGAGGGCACTGGAACCAATCTTGAAACCAAACAAAAACCATTTACTGCTTAATTATGGCCAGTTCTGAGATGAAACAAGCCAACATCTCCTAAAAACTACCCTCTCCAACCTCGTCAAAACCATCCATGAACAACCTTCAGTAAGGGGACTGATATCATTTTTTCTAGAGCAATCCAAAGTCGGGTGATCCCCAAATGCTGCCAGGTACCAGGTCACATTCTGGTGACATCTGGATTTCTCTGGGTGCTGCAGTGAGCAGGTCCCAGCCAGAAGGGAGTTTGCCCCCTCAGTACCCTCCAAAGGCGTGGAGCTGGTGAAACTCCAGCATCAGAGACTCCACTGACTCCAGCCTAACACAGAGAATTATGCCATGTTTGCCAAAATATTAATGTGTTGTGCTCCAGTGTTAACTAAAAACATTTCTTAATCCATCGGCTAATCCAAACAAACAAATTAGTATAATTGGAGAGTTGTGCTTGCGAATACAAAGCATCAGGAGAGGGAACATGAATTGTCTTGTTGTCATTCCTCTCAGGCAGCATGTGCAGCTAGCTCTGCTCCTTGCAGCCTGAGCATACTGGTGTAATTGATGGCAACATTCATCATAACAGCAGCACAAAAGCATCAACTGCTTGATGAATTTATTTACTCCTGCCCAGAAGTGAAGCTATGATTGGACCACTTTATAAACATCAAACTGCTGTAGACCTGGTCTGTTGTTGTTGATTGCACAAGGGGAAAAGAGGGGGGAAGAAAGAAGAATTAAAAACAGGGCCAAAAAAACCTTGATTGGGAGGCTGGAGGTTCAGTGAAAAGACAAATGTCTTTCATTAGAGGAAAACAACCATTACTTTATCCAATTTTTAAAAACTAAAAGATAATCACTCCTGCAACCATGATCAACAGCTGCAGCATTATCTGCTGCAGAGTTTAGTCCTTTCTCTGGCAGGTTTTTTTCTTCCCAGCCCAGAGTACTCCTGGAGGCAGAGAGCTGTAAAGAAAGTACCAACCTTCCAAACTAACATGACAAGGACAATGGGCTTAGCAAGGCAAAACCAGGAACCACACCACATTCCTATTTTGTGATATCTTGTCTTCCACAGAGAAATATGGGATCATGTTCTCTTTGCCCTGACACAACATAGTCATCTGAACCTATGCAAAACTCTGCTACTTTTCCTGGGTGGATTCTGCACTTTTTGTCCACAGATGGAAGTAAATCCAATAGGGAATAGGTCCAATGGCTTTACATTCACTAGGTTTCCAGACTTTATATCTAAAAGGGTCTGAAAACCATTGCTTGAGAGGGAATGGTCTGCAACACTCAGTCTGCACACTAATTAAGTATTGTTGTTTTTCAAATATTAGTTAAAAAACATTCCCTTTTTTCCCTGCTTGGCTCCCTTGACTCTCCTCTGAGAAGCACAGAGGACAGCAGTATGTGAGATGAGTTTCAAACATCCAGTTGCTGTTTGGAGCAGTCTCTATGCAGTCTACAGCAGAGCCAGCAGAGTCATCCCAGGATGATTCACAGACAGGGAAACAACACGAATGCCATTACAGGCTTCTGTGGGGTAAAAAGTTCATCCCTAATGAGATCTTAATGTCTTAAAACTCACTAGGTAAAATTTAATTTATGATGCTATGCTAAGACACCAAAATGTAGTCAGCCCTGATACAGTCAGGCTCTTAAGTCCATAACTGAGACTCAACTTAGTGTTTCAAACTGCTGAGAAACTCGTATCTGATTGAGGGTAATTTTTTTTTCTTTGAAATAATAAGTTTTGGGCTCAAAGGTGTCAACTTCCACAGCACTGGGACAAGGAATGCCAAACAAGTCTTGCAACAAATAAAATTTAGAAGCACACAGGGGTGCATGCCAAGGGAGCCAGTGTTGAACTGTCCTCCAGAGGCTGTGCTGGCAGGGGTGAACACTCCTTGTGCAGGGCAGAGACCAGTGCACCCCACCAGCAGTGCAGCAACTGACCCTTGTGTGTCAGACCCCAAGCAGAAATAAGTGGGGATTTCAGAAGCATCTCAGGCCTCAAGAGCACAAAGGTCACTGCATTTCTTTGCTGCTCGCATTCCTTAATGACTTGGGAGCTTTATGAAATTCCTGCTGAAACCTTTTAAATTCCCTTCCTAATTATGCTGCATCTAGCTCTGAGGAGGCACATAGAATGCACTTTGTTGGAGAGAGCTGGTACAAGCACCATGCTCCCAGTAACAGCCTGGGAAGGAGAATGGGAACAAGCACACTGCCTCCTGAGAGCCTGCAGGACCAGCCTTGTATTAATCTAAAGATTATTTTTATGAGTGGGACTCGTGCCTCCTTTATGTTTTATGCAGCATTTCAAACTCCAGGTCAGTGTCACACAAAGAACAATAAGATAATCATAGTAATAAAATGCTAATCTATCCCATTAACCTCTGCCTGGAAAATTGCAGCAGACCTGGCTTCCAATGACAATGCAGGGAGGCCTGAGGAAAGGGCAGATTAGACAGATTCCAGCACAGGGAAATAACCCAGCAAATCCTGCTGCATCCCATTGCTAATATTATACACCCCATGGAAAATTGGATGACAGCAGCAAGAACTGCTGGTGGCACAGTTTCCATCCTGGCTGCTGAGCACAGGAATTGAGCGAGCCCTGGGCAGCCCAGCCAGGGAGAGAGATGGCTATTAATGTAAAAGAAAAGCCTGCATAAGTAGGGGTAAGCAGTTTCCACCACACTCACTGCTGTTCAATGAAAGGCACAGCTGCACCTTTCTCTGAGTTATCAAAGATTATTTCAAAGGAGTACAGAATGGCATTTACAGCAAGATACATCCCACCCTCTCTTCTGTTACTCTGTTCTACAAAGCACTGGGACGTGGTTCCCTCCCTTTAGCAAAAGCCTCTGCACCAAAATATTGCTTCCCATATGAGGTGGCTGCTCACAGGTAGCCTGTCCTTACCCAAGTACTTCAGAGGCTGAGCTCCTTTTGCCAGAGAGGAGACAGATTTCCAACAGCTGCAGTTGGGACTTGGAGGAGAATTGGAAGTCCCAGACAAATGCCTTGGTAGATGAACCAAGGCTGGCTCTGCTTGCCAGAGTAAAAGGAGTCAGCCCAGGCCTGGCTCTGCTGGCAGCTGCCAGAGTAAACAAATGCTGTGGGTGGAGGAGCTGAGCACAGCATGAGAAAAACACAGAACAGGTCCTGTGGTTCCCTTTTCAACATGAATCTCGCTGGTTACTTCAAAAACTCTATGAAGGAAAGCAAAGGGACTCTCTACTGGCTTTCAAAATTCAAGAGGCTTTCAACTACAAGGAACCAAATATCTATCAAAGACAATTATTTTTGCTTTTAGTATAAGTAGCTCCTTAAAAAATAAAACCACAACAGCACGTAGCAGCTGAGGACCTTGCTTCCCCCATACAAACAGCAACTCTGCTGTAATCTTTGCTTTTCTTCCCTTTTGCCTGCCAGTTCAATGACAGAAGGAAAAGGGGATGGCATTTCCATGTGTTTTGCACTGAATGTAAAGGAAAGAGTTTCTCTGGAGTTATACCTTTGTGGAAGTCTGAGCAGCTCTTCCAGCCCCAGAGGTGGCAGTGGTCCAGGGGAGCTGAGGGGTCTCAGCTGGCTGTGAGGGTGGCCAGCTGGCTGGCTGTGCAGGTGGCCAGCTGGCTGGCCAGGCTCTCACAGAGGCTCTGGGGCCATGGCTGATGTGAGCAGGAGCAGGACACACTGAACCTGCTGGCACCACTCAAGGTCATTTCAGGACAGGCACCAGGGCCCATCACGAGTGCTGCTCTGAGCTTTTCTATCTCACATGCACACACCCTCTCACAGAAGAGAAAACCACATCCACCATGGCTTGCAGAAAGTCCTCAATACCCTCAGAGTGAATCCTTCCTTGCTATCCAAATATATTTTTGAGGGATACTTCATCGTAGCTTTAATAGGGTATTTTTAATCATTAATATTGTTTATAACTACTAATACTCTTTCTACATTATTTAACTATTTCACAAGCCCAGCCAATTAACAGGCATTTCTCTGAAAACTATTAATAACCTCTCAGGTTATTAAATGCCCTGGTCCTCAGCAAGATTATATGCAAGCAACAGTGGGATGTACAGCTCAGGACCACACAATCAGAGGCAGGAACAAGCCACAGAAATGCCAGTCACATTTCCTTAGCCTGGGTCTGCTGAGGAAGATCTTCCCCCCTGCAGAACATGGAGCTTTCCTGTGAAAGCACCAGCCTACGGACCACATTAGAAGGGCATGAACAGTTTTGCTGTTTATTTTCCCTTGTCTTCCTGCTCATTTCTGCTCTCTGCCGTCTTTCTGAATGATCTCATTCACTTTCTCCTACTTCACACATCAGAAGGATCACTGAGAATCACTCACCCTCCAGCCTGAGGAGAAAAGGGAGCAATGCTTTGGGAACTCAGCAAGGCAGAGCTGCTGAGCCTCAGCTCGGGTCCAGATCCCCCCTGGCCATGGCAGCACTAAATCCCTGGGGAGATGAGCTCTGCCAGGTTCCTCTTGCCTTTCTGGGGAGCTCTGCATCCTACCCTGAACTCGGGGCTGATGGAGCTGCACCACAATCAGGAGTGACTTCAGACCCAAGCTGAGATGCTGTGCACCACATCTGCAGGTCATGTGAATGAGCACCATGTCAAGGTGGATTTGTGCCAGCTGAGAAATCTGTTTTCTCCCCAGCCCACTTTGCAAGAATAAAGTATTTTCTTTCCTCAGTCATGAGACACTAGCAGGGTTTGCAGGGCTCTGTCTCCACCTCCCTCCAGAGCCAGCCCTGCCTCCTGAGGCTGCAGCAGTCTCACCCAGGATGTTTGGTCTTTTAATTCAATTCCCTTAAACCAACAGCACTGCAGAGGCTTTCCCCTTCCATTCTCATTAGCAGACCAAATATGTTCTAGATGAATTGCATAATTATATCAGCAAATCCATTTTCTTCTGCAATTTTTTTTCCAGTTTCCCAAACTGCGGGGGCCTCTTTTTCCCTGCAGAACTCCCCAAAGAGATGCCACAAAGCAAAGCAATCATGCAAAAAGATTTATGACAGTCATTTGTATACATGAGTATGCTCACAGACATTCAAGTTCCCTCTTCTGTCTTCTCCTTTTATTTAGAGTGAAAGCACAAGCTGTTCCCAAGTCACATTTATAAATTTTTCATAAATCAGATACACTACTCATATCAGTTTAAAGATGGACATGAGGGGGGTTTGTGTGTTTTCTTGTTTTCAGGGTCCCAGCATATCTCATGCTTTGCCAGAAGTCTTTTAACTAACCATCAGCTGGACTGAGCCTTTGCTCAGTGTAGGACTAGCACAAAGCAAGGGGCCTGGGGAAGGAATGGTGCTGCAGACACAGCTCCTGCCTCCCCATCCCTGCACCTCTCAGCAGGTACAGCCTGCTCTCATGGACTCACCTTCCACGTTATATTCCTGCTCAGGAAAAGCAGGAGACAGAGCTGAGCAGTAACACCCCCAAAAAAAAAGTGTGACAGGAGTTCCTGCAGGGCCCCACCACAGCCTGGCTCTTCTTTAGCATTAAAGCAGCAAGATCTGGTTAAAGCATGTGATTCATGAAAACTAATACACATTCCTGGAGCTGCAGTGGACTTGCAGAACAACCACAGATATCCTCTAGGTTCTCCCCCATCTCAGTTTCCTATTTGCAAATGCCTGCCTGATTTTACAAAACCACACAGCAAATGTAGAACATTTGTTAGAAACAATTTCATCCTCAGGTTCTTCTTCTCAGCCCATCTCATTCTTCCTGAAAAAATAATGAAAGCTGAATAAACTAGGAAGAAATGTATATTTTTGCTCTAAAAACCCCAGCAGCATGCATACATCTCATCTTGCAATCTGCTGAAAGAACAAGACAGGTCACAGCTTGATTAGCCCACGCTTGTCTTGTGCCATCCTTTGCTTTACTCTGTGCAAGATAAATTAAAAATAATCAACATGAGAAAAGACAGGTTCAGGTTGGCACCCTGATGTCCTGGATGGAGTTTGAGCTGCCCTGTGGTGCAGGGAGAGTCCCAACATTTGCACAGGTTCTCTGAATGTCACAAACCCAGAAGATGCCTATGGTTGCACGTTCCAGATCATGAGCACACATCACACAGAGGACTGGAAGCAGCAGGCACTTGCCTTGCTCTGCTTTGGCAATTCCCCACTCTGATCACATCAACACCTAAAAACCAGGCAAATGGCAGAGCCCAGAGCAGAATCCTCCCCTGCTCTGCATCCTCCCTACACAGGCACCTGAAGGGCTTGGCAGGGGCAGTCACCTCAGCCCATGGTTTGTGCTGTGTGCCTGGTGAGTAACTCACCTCATTTCTGCACAAACTGGGCACACAGCAGCTCTGCATGAGCTCCTGAGCAGAATGCCTGCCCTGTTAGCCAGCTGCATGCTTCCAGAGAGTTACCAGAGAATATCAATATTCCATGCTCCTGGGAGTGTGCCAATGCAGCAGGGAGAGCTGGAGGCCAGGGGAGACTTCAGCCCCCCAGAATCATTGCAGTGCTCAGCACAGAACCTCTTCTTCCAGCTGCTCTCTCAGCAAGCAAAGCCTGGCCAGGCTTTGACTGACACCAGTCACCCAGAGCACAGAGATCCATCCTTATCTGTGTTTATCACACGTTTTGTGCCACTTAAGGCAAGTGTCTTCTCTGCTGCAGCAGAACTGCCAGAATTAGGATTAGTCAGACAATTTTTTTTTCCCTTTTCTTGGGGAGAAGTTGAACAAAGCGTTTCTCATTCTTGTCAAATGTACATTTGCAAAACACTGGCATTTTTTAGACACAAAAACTAAAGAAAATGACATTAAAAGCTGGGTAAAAAGAGAGTTTGGGCTGTTTCCTATGAATAAAAGACAAGGAATTGCTAGAAAAAATCAGATACTTTCTGAAAACATTTAAGTTAATTGGATATAAGTAGTTTGCCTGATGATGATGTTTGCCTGGTGATGATGTTTTCCTAATACACAGGATGCTGAAGCTCTACTCAGAAAGGCTTTGAGATGACAGTAGAAGATGCCATTTCTGTACAAGAGCAGCATCAGAAAATGTTCCATATTTTAGCAGTCCAGAGTATCAAGATCACTCAGCAGTGGAAAGTGGTGAAAGGAAGAGGCTATAAAGTTATCAAAACAAGAGGAGAATCTGTCCAGATTAGAGAAAACTGTGAACAGGAAGTCTCTTTATTTTTAAATACTATGTTATTAAAAGCTTAGCATGACCAAATTACACTGAAATTGTTGCTAAGTGTTGAAAGAATAAAGATGAATGTGACAAGAAGAAGGGGAAAACAAATCACATGTTAGGAAAAAACCAGTTTCTAACTGATAGCAATTAAACCTGGGTATGAAGGTTAGTCTCCTGATGTGATTTTATTTCTAATCACTGCAAAAGTGGCTGTGTGAAGCTGTAAAGCCAGTCAAAATGTGTCTATCTCAAGATCTATGGATTATACACTTGGCAGATTATTTCTTACAGGGACATTATCAAGCCACCGTTCCCAGTGCTCGTTTAAATAATCCTGTAAAGATAACAAGTACTGCTCTAATTAAAAACATTCTTTTCCATCATGTAAATCACTTTAAAGATATCTGTGACTGATATGATGGACATTACAAATTCTGGTAGCACCCACCCAAGCCTGTGCCAGCAGCACGCTGGTATATAATTTTATCTAATTGATCAATTAAATTAAAATAATCTTTGAAACAAGCTATAATAAGAGTTGTATAATTCCAGTGCTACCTATTATATTCCTTGCCTCTTTATCTCCTCTGTCTCATTAAAATATTCATCCAGGTCCTGGCTGAGTAATAAAATGGCAGCTCTGATGGTTTCATGACAGAGCAGTGGATGAGCTATGGCTGAACAGTTCAATTAATTCCAGCCTCTCCCTGTGCTAACTGTTCCTTACTGGTATAAAAAGTATTGAACCAGGTCCTTTCCTACATCCCAGCCACTTCATTGCTTGCAGCAATTCTCAGCCTTCAGCAGACAACCAGAACTAACACAACCCCCTCCCATGGAATGGCAGTTTCAGAGAGCAGGGTCTTCATGGAGATGCTCTGTGGCTGCTGGGTGTGGACAGGACCTTCTGCAGAAAAACTCCCACTGTATTATTTTCATCTCATCATTCTATGAACAGTGTCAAAATGTGATACTCTCAACCTCTCTGTCTTTTGGAAGGAGCAGCACATGTAATATCCTTTTCCAGGTGGTATTCATAGGTGGTTTAAAGTGAGTTCTGATTGCTTTGTGTTATCTGGGGACAAAAAAATCTCACACAAGGGAAAGCTGAGAGACAAATGGTCTAAGGGGATAGAAAAAAAAAGAAAATTAAAAGAAGGGGAACAAAGAACCTCGAAGAGAAAAATTGCAAAATCCCCCATCTGATATCTTTCACAAAGAAAATTTTGTCTTTCGTATTAATTTACAGTCATTTTGTAAATCTTGAAAAAAAAAAATCTAAAAATCTCAGTCTTCCTTGGGAAAGAAGGAAGCTAAAAGAGATATGCTGCCCTGCCCAGATGACCACAGCTTTCTTTGGGATGCTGATCTCAGGAGGGTGAAGTTTCCCATTTTTTCACAACTCAGTATATTGCAAATGAAATGTATTGGCTCAGGCAGACAGAATGGGGAAATTCTATTTCAGTCAGCCAAGATCGATGAGCAGGCTACTGACCAGTAAAAGAGTCAAGAATTAGCAAAGCAAAGGACTTTTTAATGGAACTTTATATTGTCAATCTCCATCTGCCATCCAGAGTCTTCAGTCAAAGCATGGAATTTATTCAGACATTATAACCACCTAGCCTTCCTCTGACACTGGGATTTAACATGCCTTCTCTTGTTAATATCATTCAGCAACAGCTGCATTATATTACCTGTCAAAAATTATTAATTCAATTCTGTTTCCATGTATATTTATCATTTCCCTGCCAACCACAGTCAAATGATTCTGTAAGACACATTGATTTCCTGAATGAATTAAATGAAAAGTGTCTGTCATAAGTTTTACAGACAGTGGAGTGATTTTCAGGTACTCTCCTTTTTGGCTGTATTTTATTCCCAATAACCTGTAGAAAATAATTGGGGAACAGGGATGCACTCATTATGAGACCCTTTTTGCTTCCTTTAATTTTACTTGCTTAGAAGAACTGTGCCATGGAGCCAAATATTCTTACTTTCCTCATATTCTTTCTCCATTTCAGGCAAGCTCCTTGTGCAAAATACTATTTTACCATAACTGCTCATCTGAGTAGTTCCCAGAATCAGAGATAACCAAGTTACAGAACCACAGGAGGGTTTGGGTTGGAAGGGCCCTTAAAGGCCATCTCATTCCAACCCCCTGCCATGGGCAGCAACACCTTCCACTATCCCAGGGTCCTCCAAGCCCTGTCCAGCCTGGCCTGGGACACTTCCAGGGATCCAGGGACAGCCACAGCTTCTCTGTGCCAGGGCCTCAGCACCCTCACAGTAAAGAATTTCTCCCTAACATCTAATCCAAACCTACCCACTTTCAGTGTGAAGCCATTCCCCCTTGTCCTGTCAAACACCTTCCTGAAGAAGCCCATTTTAACAAAACAATTCTGTGCTCCTGCCCCTGCATTCAAATCATAACACCCAACACTTGGGAAGTCTCTGCCCATCTCCCAGCACATGCCATGACAGCTCTCACACCCTGATTAAACAATTCCCCATTTACAAAACACTGCCCAGGTGGTGCAGTGGACCACAGGCTGCACTCTGCCTTCCACAACTGGGCAGCTACGTGGCAAGAAGTGCAACACAGCTCCTGCAGTTGATGAATATTTACCATTTACATCTAGTATCCAAAAAGAGAATGTAATGCATAGCAAAAACCTAGTGTGAATTGTTGAAAGACAACTGGAGGTCTTGGTCATTGAACCCAGGAGTCCTGAGGAAACATGACTCTTCTCAAGCAAGTCCCTTTCATTATTTTCTTCAAATGAAATTATAATAAAGTTCACCGTGCCTAAAGCAAAAATTAAAGTCCGCAGGGACTTCAAAAGTGACAAAAGGATAAAAGTTATGTTAATATGAACAGAGAGTTTCCTTCAATCCAGAGCAGGAGGTGCCAATCACCTGGAGATAACAGACAGAACCTTTCAATGACATTCACCTGCCTGGTGAGGAGAAGTAATTTTTCTAGAAATGTCTTTTCCTTTCAACTCCCTTCAAGTATTGATGAACTGAATAAAAACCTTTGAAAGTTTCTTTGTCTCCCCTTCAGCCCATCTCTGAGGGCATCTTGTAGATGTCCCAGATATTTGGAAGATGCTGCATCACAGAGAGGTTCAGCTCTTGCACAGGAACACAACTGAGTGGGGAGAGAGTGAATCTGATTCATCTCCATTTGATAATGCCAGGGGAACACCCAGGTGACCCCAGAGCTGTTCATCTGTCAAGCTCATTGCCTCCATCCCATTCCCTAGGATACAGCTTCACCCATCCTCATTATTTGCAGGCAGTAAATCTTCCCCATCCTCCAAAGGACCGAGATGCAAAATGAAGCATTGTTTTCAGGGATCACACTGCCAGCAGCTGAGTGATGCTTTCAGAACGACACCAAATGAGCTGTGGAAGGCAGCCCGTTAAGGGTTGGACCTTGTGTGCAATACATCAAGCTTATAAATGCCCAGACACAGCAGTGTGCAGGTGAGGTTTGCTGCATGGGCTGTAGAACAGCCATGGGATGGTGCTGAAATGGGGAAAACCACAGCTCAGCAGAGCATTTGCTGCCTGTGTTCTGGGTTCTGGGCTTGCAAAAAGCACAGCAGCTCTGACCAGGACCCTCTCTGGCAAACAGCACATCCCCCAAACAAGAGTTTCACATTAGTAGACCAGACACAGTTGCATGTACAATAGTGAGTTTCCCCACATTTTCCACATCAACATCCAGGGAGAGTTTGTCCCTTGCTGTTTATTCAGATGCAAATACACCTGAAGAGACAAAGAGATGTCATCTGGGAGATGACAAAGGAGGACAAAAAAGGGGACAATCTCCTCCCCTCCCCATCTATCTCTTTTGGTCAGCCTAATCTTACCCAAATAACCTCTTAGCAGGAGAATGTGAAAGGAGGGCCCAACTTGAAGGAGCTCCCGGGAAAACAGGAAAAGTGAGAATCAGAAAGATGATTTCAGCATTTGTAATTGTGTCTGGGTCAGGGAGAATTATGCCAATTTTAAAGACACTGAGAGAAGGCTACAATATTTTTGATTTGAAGGCATGACAGTCTAGACAAGAAATCTGATTGAACACAGAAAGAAAAAAGGCATTTCCTAGAAATGATAAAGAAAATATAGTTTGTCCACTGCCTGAAGGAGGGAAGGGAATTTGGGGTGAGATAGTGAAGAGCTGGTATCTAGGTAATAGGTCTAGGTCAAACTGAGCATATTTCCTATGCTACCTCAGTGCTTTATTGCTGAGGTAAGTGGCAATGATTTCACATCCCTTCCAGGCAAAGCAGATCAGTAATTTCTCCAGGATCATCCTGATTTCATTCTCCTCTTTGAATTCCAGCTTTCTGCATTTGGTATTTCCTCAGCAACTTTTTCTGTAGCCACCATGAGTAACAAAACAACGCTACTTGTACTCTCAGTATTCCCAACTCTGCTGCTGCTATTTGCTCTGGAACTGGAGCTCTTTGCTTTGGCCATATTGACTCAGGTATCCCACAGCCCAAAACTGCTTTAGTACTGTTTGCAAAACTGAACAGTTACTGAAATCCTTCATTTCTTACACCCAGCCTTGCATTTAGAATCATCTCTCTATGAAACAGCTGGAAAACATTCCTGAGTAAAGAAGCAATGCTGGCTTTCCTCTCCTCGTCTGACAAAATGGGAAACAGGAAATCAGAGCACAGTGACAGAAGTGCCTCAGCTCAGGTTCCATTCAGGCCTTTGAGAGATTTCCTCCCTTCACCAACCTGCAGGGAAAATAATGTCTCTACAGGTATATAAGAAGTGGTACTGCCATCCCATCACACTCCTGCTGCACACTGAGTATATCACAGAATGCAGAGGTGTGCAAGAATTCCTTTCTTTCCCTCTCCACTTTCTCCTCAATATTACAAAGAGGGCTTGTGCAGCTGCTCGAGGAAGCTGAAAAGTAACCTACAGTTGGATCAGTTGAGATTCAGACTCAGAGCTTGTGTTTCCTGAGAAAAGTCTGTGTCCCCTCCCCAGATCAGCTCCCCAGATCTGGGGCAGGAGCAGGGACTGGATCTGAACACTGCGGATTTGTGCTGTGCTCCAGGGGACAGCCCGACAGCTCAGCTGGACAAACCCCCAGCTTAGCTCAGCCACCACTGAGAGGTCTCATAAGTTGTTATAAATAAAAGTTATGAATTGGCAGCAAGCTGCTCCTGGGGACAGGAACAGTTTGGAGTTCAGAGTGCTGAGCCAGTGCTCTGCAGAGCTCTCCTGAAAGCTCCACGTCTCCAAAACTGCCCGCCAGCCCACGGGGCTCTCCGGGGAGCACCTGGGCTTGTCTGAGCTTTTGTCCCCAAATAACCATCTGAGGCTTCAGCTGGAAGAGGAAACGACATCGTGTACATATTAAAACAGCTACAATGGAGGAGGAAATTGCCTTTCATTAATTTTCCATAAGTAGATTACACCAAGCAGAGTGTAAACAGTCCCATGGGCACCAATTACCAGGCTTATTCTATAACTGAATTGTCCTAAACAAGCACCGTTTTAATTTGAATATCAAATACTTTACACAGCAGGAAAGAGAAGGAATAAACCAACCTAACAATGCATTTGTTATGGATTTCTACAAAATTGCTGTGGAAACCTCTGTGTCCCCAGTGGATTGTACACGGTCTCCTCCCACATGCTCATGCTGCACATCTCCCTCCATCACAGGAGAGACAGCACAGGAACATGCCACCATTGTCCCATGACCAAAATGGCCTCAAAATCTAAGCAGAGGCAAATAAATAAAGCAAACCAAACAAACAAACAAAAAAAACCCCACAACAAAGTCCCCTCCGCTACATTTAATTAGATTTGGCATGATTCCCTTGTTTTCCTTTTTTCCTCCTTTTAAGAGACTAACTTATTAGAGAGCTATTTGCTGCTTCTAAAGGTCTTAATGAAATTAGCCTTCAGGTACAATTTTTCTCTAATAAACTGGAATGAATAAATACCTCATATATCCAGGAATGAGTGAAGCCAGTTACATTAAAGAAACAGAACCCAGCATTGCCCAGGTCAGTTCTCCAGCATAAAAGCAGCAGCACACATTCCCATGCAGATCTGGAAAATCCTTCTCATTTCCCAAACTCTAGCTTGTTCATGAACTATGAACATTAGCAACATCAGCAAAAGGCCAAAGATACAATAGATGAAATTAGAAATGAATAATAAAATGTTCTACTCTGTCCAGAGGAAGGCAGGGAACTTCAGAGGACTCTCCATAACTTTTTCAATCCTGGTGAAACACAGAGTTTTGTCCTTATATTTGTATATAGTGCAGTTGGGGCTATTTCAGATCAGCCCTTGTGAGTCTTAGCCTCACTCAAAGACATTAAAGCCCTGTAATTCCTGTTTGTGGAACTGAGAATGTGCAACCTATTTGGGCTGGAGAAGAGGTCTAAGAGAGGGGTGGGTTATCCCTGTTTAAAAAGCTGGATCCAAGGCATGCATTAACTAGTTTAGCCAATAAGGTTCAGGCACAAAGCCTGAAGAACATCTACTGCTTAAACCACAGGGCCCTGAGCTCTTCATCTTCTCTCTCAGAACATTCACCCTCCAGAAACAGTAAGAACTCTGGAAAAAGTGCCAGAAATTCTGGCTCCTGATCTGAATCTCCAACACACCCTCTGACATGGCAGAATTGCAAGATGCTGTTCAAAACCTTTACAAGTTCAGCAATCCTGCCACAGCACACTTGACACTGCAGTGTGTTCCAGAAGACCATGCTGCAAATTGAAAGCCAAGTGTTCTCTGTACAGTTCTTGAAGGAATAATTTAGTTCCTAGGTGAGGGCAATGCTGTTAAATGTATTTGAAGCTCTGAATACTAAACAGTCCTTCTTTTCCTGCTGTATATTTTGGGTTCATTTTATATCACATAGATGAATGGGCAGGGAAGAGCAGCCTTCTGGAAAGCAAGTTTGGTCCTTGCCCTAAAACCATTATTCATTTCCATGTAACAACAGCAAGAACTGCATGTCCTCCACTTGTACTTACACCATTGAAAGGAAAGTCCCTGAAGAGAAAAGTGAAGAGAAATTTTTAAATGTAAAATAGAAGCTGTGAAGTTTCCTCTTCAATTTCATTATACAGAAGAAAAAAACACAACAATTATTTAGACTGAATCTAACCATCTTATTTTATAACCAGTGTCCAAAAAGGCCAATCCACAGCATCTTTCCATTAATGTCTACCTCTATGAAGGCATTAATGTCTACCTCTATGATTGAGCCACTGCATCAAACAAGGCCCTGCAGGAAGGAGTTTGCTCTCTGCTGAATCTGTCTGGCTGCTCCTCCACAGCAGCAGAAGTTGTGCCCCTTTCCCCTGACTGAAAGTGGCAGATTACAGGTGATCAGCCAGAGGGCTTTGTGCCCATACATGAAGTGCTCAGAACTCCTGTCTCCTCCTGTGCCAGCCCATGTCCTGCTGAAGCTCCTGGCTTCCCCCACAAGGGAATTTAGCCAGCCCTGCCTGGCTGTGTCCACAGGCATGGACACTGGTGTGGAGCACTTCTGGAATTGGCATTTCCTCTTTTCCACTGTTTATTAGGCTGATACATCATTCCCAGAAGAGGTGAAGACTGTAAATACCACTCTTAGCTGCAGGCACCAGTCATTTCCAGACTTTGCCACCACTGAGGAAGCAGGAAAGGCAGGGCCAGGATAAAATTTTCAGTCTTCCCTGTGGCTGCCAGGATGTCAAGCATCTCTCTTGCTCATTACACATTTACTGTTCCTGTATTCTGCTTGCTGCCTGGATCTGACAGGGGCACATGTTTCTCTTTCAGCCCCATCCATAATTATCAATCCAATGGAAAAAGCATTCCAGATCCCTGCTCCAACACAGATTTCCATGTGACCTTGACCTGCTCACTGTACCTCAGCTGTTAACCCAGGGTCTTACTTCAATAAATCACTGAAAATACAAAACACAATTTCCTGGAGCATATAAGTTACCAAACACAGGGATAAGGATTAAGGATGGTTAATGGGCTGTGCATGCTAAGCTTTACTACAGAGGTCACTGGACTCTGTGCCCCACCACAGCCACTGTGTCCCAGTGTCACATAAAGTCATGTTGGTGTTCCAAACCACATCCAAAGTCTCTGGTTCAGCCTGTGAGATGAGATCTGTTGGATAAAAAATAGCAGTGATGAATTTCAGGCTCAGCAGAGAAGCTGCCTGTATATTTATGAGCCTAAGTCCAACCTTTAAAAACTCTCTTTTCCCCAGTGCAGATTTCTTCAACAGGAAGTCATGGATAAAACAAAAAGAAGCTACTAATGATAAAGTAGTCAGGCAGAAATAATAGATTTTTACTTTTTTCACATTCCTAGCAGCACAGTGAAGTAGCAAGGAACATCAACAATTTATTTACTGGCCTTCAGTACCACATCCTGCTGTTTTTCTACCCCCAAACAAGACCCTGTGGGTTTAATTAAGTTTTCAGAGGAGGCTTGGGAGACACTATTTCAGTCAGTCTATGCCATTTATTCCATGTTTTCTATGGATGCACGGGGAAAAAAACCTACACAGCAAAATAAATCAAACATGATCCTGGTGAGCAATACACCAGACAGACATGGCAACCCTCCCTTGTCCTAATGTTCTCACCCTGCAAGAATACAGTGGAGGGAAGTCCAGACAGCCTCTGCCCATGCAGGATGAGGAAGCCCTCAAAAGTTAGCTTCTCATGGACATTATTCTTCACCAAGAAATTGGAGGAAGATGTTCCTGAGTCCCCTGATGCAGCTTTCCTCTCTCCCTTGCCACATCCACGTGCCACTGCCTTATCCCTTGAGGTGTCTAACGAGGCTGGCATTCCCAGCCCCACATTTGAGACACCAGAGGCCATGAATAATGCTGTGATCTGCACAGCAGACCCAGGAGTAGGTCCCAAGCAGTATTCAGTCCTCTAAGATGCAGATGGGCACCTGCAACTGGGAGTGCAGCACAAATCTTACAAAACTTACAAAATCCACCAGCAAAGGGACTCTGACCTCAGGACGAGTTCATGAGTTCATATATTTGGCCCTTGGACTTTCTGCCTCAGTGCATCACCTGCAGTGCAGGAAAACAGGAATATCTGAGCTCTGTGGGACAGTGGGAGAGTAGGAAAACACTCAGCTGCTATAGGGACTGTGTTTGTGCAGCAGGATTTGCAGACACATGCACCAAGCTCCAAGTCCTTATGACAGCAGGCCCTGCCTTACAGCACGTTCAGACTCAGAACTGATGCTACAAAATGAATCAGGATTTTTTTTACACCTATCTGATGAAAGCCTAGACTTGTTAAAAACCCCCTTTCAAGTCAAGCAGCCAGCCAGTGCTGTTTCATAAAATACTGTGTTCATGTTGAACACAACATACTCTGCAGAAAGACTGAGCCATCTTTTTAAGGTTGTTTCTGGCAGAACTGGGGTCAACAATCTAAATATTTTGCCTCCACTTTTTTTCTGACACAGTGAATGTCTTCTGCCCCCACAAAGCACATGCTAAAATATGTATTTTGCCCCAGCATTTTGACGTAATCTCCCACCTGAATCATCTCTGTCCTGAAGCCCTGATGCATTTTTGGGAGGCTCCAGGTCAGTATCAAGGCAGTCTCTTGACTGTGTTCACTTGTGAGTGCATTGTGTCTCTCCAGAGGGAAATCCTCTGCCCTGACTCATAATTACCAGCAAACCATTTGAATTTCAAGGCAGTTTTGCTTTGGCATTTTAAATGACCAAACAAGAGAGACCATTTCCTGTAGCTATCTTAAAAACAAAGGAGTTTAACACACCTATCCAGAACCTGAGCTGAACACTACAAGCAGTAAGAGGTTCAGGAATCGAGCTTTTAGAGAGATTAAGGTCAATCCATATTTGAGGAACATGACTGGAACCCCAGAACAATAACTGGAAATAATTCCCAGGCCTAAACCTTCTGTCTGACTCTTCAGGCAATCCCCCCCACCCTTAAACTACTTAATCTCACAGGCCCCTGTCAGTGTATTTTTCACGATTTAAAAAAATGACTGGGTTTATTTGCTCTCTTTGTTGTTTTTAAGCCAATGTCTTCGAAGCCTGAAAGTGAAATATATTTCTTTATCAATTCCTTGTTTTTCTCCTCCTCTGCCACCCATGCACAGTGGTTTGCTTATTGAGGCTCATTCATGTGTAGGAGCTGCTGGCATTGATGTATTTTCTTAACAGGGTGGAGGGTTTTGTTTTTTATATTTTTAGAGCTGGCTGGCACATTGATTTAGGCTGGCAGAAAGAGCAGATGATGTTAATTTTACAAGCAAGGATAGAATGCTGGGCTCCTGTACCAGAGACATCTCAGTGGGCTACCACACAGACAAGCTCAGGATTTCCAGACTGGAATTCCCTGCCAGTTTTATGTGACTAAAGGAGTAAAGGAGTTCACTTCCTTTTGAAAAAATATTTTGTGGAGATTTTGTAATTGTTTCTACTCTGACTCATGGAACACTGCTGGTCACTTGTAGGTAAAATCTGGATGTGCACAGCAGTAGTGGGAGCTCTGTGTTACTCCAGGAAGATGGATGTACACCAATTTATCCCTTCCAGCCATTTATCAGTTCATTAGCACTACTCAGTGCCTCACTCAAAACTCTCTTTGTGAATAGAACACACAAAAAGCAAAACACAAAAGCAGTGATTTGTTTATAAGGGTTCTTTTCACAGGAACACCAGCTGGGAGTGAACACTGCCTTTCTCAGGCATACACTGGGAACCCACACCCCAAACACTGTCTGCAAGCTCCTGTACCTCATGTAAATTGTCTCTTGCACAGAACCAGCTCTGGAGGCCCCTTAGCAGGTAGCAGCACATTGCAAGCCTTGTGGCAGAGAGAACTCACAGCAATACTGATAAAAAATGCATCATCTCCCATCAGGTCACAACCTGCTTTCCAGAGAAAGTAATGTAAAGATCCACTGTAAAGATCCTAGCACTACTGAGCAGCCTCTGAATAACTCAGAGAAAAGTTAATTGTGGCCAGGATTAATCTGATTACCTTAATTAGATGTAAACTTTTTTGAGTGAAGAGGGAGGCTTTGTCTTTTCTTTCAGAAAGAGCAGCAATATTTATCTGGAGGAACTAAGACATACCAGGGATCCTGCAGAGAGGCTCATGATGTTCCACTGTGAGACAATCACAGGGAAAACACAAGAAAACAGCTCCAGGGTTGATCTTGGCCACTTCAGGTCCTCACTGAGAATCTGCTTAAATTTTATAGTGGGGTCTTTCCCCTTGCAAACACCCCAATGCACTGCAGAAAAAAAATATGCAGGGCTACCACCCATTTCCAGCCATGGGAAAACCATGCAATATCAGTAACTTCAAGTTAAAATCCTTCTTTTAGCTCCAGTATCTCTGGTGGCTGCTCATCCATCTTTGCAAGAGCTTTGGTAGGTGCATGAAGGCATTTTGCAGCAGTGCTCAGCACAAAAATACGAGGCACACATTTCAGACTCCCCTGAAAACATCCCCTGCTCCCTCTGGACATGTCTGTGTGTGTCAGATTTGGCATCCTGGGAGAGGGTGAGTGTGTGAGATCCTGCACTCCAGTGGAGGCTGCCTTGGAACCAGAGCTGGCTCAGGCTCACACCACTACTTTCACTTCTACAACAGCAAGGACAACTCAGAAGGAATCTGAGAGCACAGCGAGTTTCATGCATTGCTTAGGGTCTCTTGTAATATCACAGATTATTATCCCTCCATATTTGTTAGAGGAGTTTGGAAGAAAGAGGAGGGATTGCTGGAAATTGGCTTTTAAATCTGGCTTCCCCTGAGAAAGATGGTCATGCTCTGAGGTTTGTGGTATTACTTGATAAGCAGTGATTAAAACAGTAATCCCGAATTGTAATCAAAAAGCAGTCAGGGCTCTGAAATTACTTTTTACTAAGCTTTTTTCCCCTTTCAAAGACAGCTCTGTATGGTAAAAGATAATAAAACACCACAGACGCTGTTCCAATTTCATTTAGAAATATTTGAGCCATTAATTTATAGTTTGGAAAGGTTTTTCCTCTTGTCTTTAAATCCACCTCAAAAATGGGCCCATAGTCTAGGAGAAAGGAGGAAATTCTTTTTCCTGTGGCTGTATTGCTCTTGAATACCTGATATATTTATATGTCATCACAGTATGAAGCAGAGAATGGGTTTCCCCTTATCCAGTGTAATGCTAGTCAACCTTCCCCATGCTTTCCCAGGCAATAAAATTCCAGGCTGCTCCATGTGACTGTTAGCAAGAGCCTCTCCTAATTGATCTAGTTTTGAGATTTCTGAAAAACAAAGCTCCTGCTGGCTTGATTTCACGAGGAGAATTCAGTGCTCTGACTCCAGGGTCTGCAGGTTCACAGGATGAAGACACACAGAGTGGTTGTGTTCAATAACTTCTCCTTCAGCCCACTCAGCCAGAGCTGCGTGTTCATGTTTCCCTCATCACATGAAAAGCACGAGCAATGGCTCATGACAATTTGATTTTCCACACAGCAAATGGTCAAACTAGCAACCAGTTTGTTTTCAACAATGATGTTGCCAGAGGAAAAAATAGTAGCAATAGGATGGCCCAACACACGTGCTTTTTAAAATTTCAGACCTAAGTACAAAGCTTTCATTAAGCTGGAAAATCTTCCGTAGTTATGTGCAATGATTTTTGATTTTTCCCCTTTGTGCTGATTTTGCAAGAGAACAGAAATAAAATTCATCAGGCTGTAAAAATCAATAGTGATGCTTTGTCCTGTGTAATAGAAAAACTGCAGAAGTTTATCAAGCTGAACAGCAAAATTTACCAAGGAGTGCAGGTCATATCTGGCCATGGGAGGAGCTCAGCCTGCTGCCTGTGTGTCCCAGTCTAACCCCACACTCTAGTCTTAGTCTTTATTAGGGACAAAATAAAGACACTACAAGGTATTGCCTTTTCCCAAACATGCCCTTATAGCTCTGGAACCACACTTATTTATTTTAGAGACAACTTAGAGATTTCTTCTTTGTAAATGCTGCTCATGGGCTACCCTGAAACACAACTCACACCATTCCAGGTCTCACATTTTCCCCAAGGACCAGTTAAGTGTTTTTCTAACCATACCTCTCCACAATACAGTTTTCAGCCTGACATTTCTCCACTGCACATTTCCTAAAGCCAGCTGCCTGAGGAAACAGGATCAGCTGCTCCAGCTGCTGCCTGGACATGGATCAGCCCAAGCCTGAGGATGAAGTGGGAAACCTCCATAAGGCACCTCCCCATCCTGAGTGCCTTTGGAAAAATGTGCAAAGAAAAACAATAAACTTGTGTGTGTGTTGATTATCCAGTCACACTCCTGACAAGGCCCACTAATGAATGCCCTTGATATACAGAACTTGATGGAACT
Source organism: Buphagus erythrorhynchus (assembly GCA_013400855.1). Classification (NCBI taxonomy): domain Eukaryota; kingdom Metazoa; phylum Chordata; class Aves; order Passeriformes; family Sturnidae; genus Buphagus; species Buphagus erythrorhynchus. The sequence goes on from VZTT01061101.1 coordinate 79,612, forward strand.
TTGAAAAAAACAAGTTTTCTCAGTGATAAATGCTTTCCTTCTGTTCCATTTAACAGCTGGATAGTGAAGATGAAGACAAAGCACACGTTTTATCCGTGGATTAAATTAAACCCTGGATTACAAATTGTAATTGAACACAATTATTTCAATAGTAGAAAAATTTAAGGTTGCCCTCATGATACAGAATTTGCCCCACAGAGCAGCATTAACACAACCAAAATGGTTATTTTCTACTAACACACATCCTGGTATTCCATTTTCCAGCAGCTAGCAAAACATCCTACATTTCTTGTGGAAGAACAAAAAATCCCAAGATACCTTTATGTTTTATGCTACTCTGTAAAACCAGCAAAGTGTAAACTCCATAAAATGGCTTTTAATCTAGCACAAGTTTACTTTATACTGTGTGATACAATCATCTAAAATAAACGTTGTGGGTTAAATTTGGAAAACAGAAGATGAAACCAAAAAAAACTCTCCCTTTTAATGTCTGAAGAACAATACCCAGCTGCCTTTCATAACCAGAAGACTTCAAATCAACAGAATATTCTATCAGCAGTGCTGCTCTGGTTAGCTTTTCTCCCCATAGAAGGAAAATATTCCTACTCTTCTTTGGTCACAAGAGTGCTACTGCTCATGTCAGCAGGGCAAACAAGATGTGACTGACAGAAAAATAATTCTCTGCAGGATACAGAATCTGTGATAAATGCAAATGATCATTTATTACTTTATTATTCAATCTCATGACTTACACTTGTGTAATTGAAATAAACATAATATAAAAATTAAATTAAAAATATATGAACAGGACTCCGCTAGAAATCATAAAAGTCAGGGCTACATCAAGGATGGAGGAGGAGATTTATTTTTGAGCACTGAATTCATGTCCTTTGGAGGCACAAATAGGTTCACTGGAGAACAGACAGAAGTTGCTAAGCAGGCATCAGGTTTGGTATAAGGACAGGCAACTCTCTGATTATGTCTAAAGTCATCAGCTCCCAGAATATGGAAAATCACTATTGAGCAGTACCCTCAAAAACCCTAAAAACCCACATAAAATCACTAGGTTGGGTTTTGTTGTTTGTATGTTTGTGGGTTTTTGTTTGTTTGGTTGGTTTTTTTTGGTTTTGTTTTTTAAAAATAAGTATGGCATGGGTCAAAATACCAGCATACTAAGAGGGATATTATAAAAATGAAACTACTCAAACAGGAATTGACTCAGTTACATTTGTGTTGCCAATAGCAAGAAGCATCTGACTCATCAGAAGATTTCACCCAGCCTTTTCAGAAAGATAGGCATGAATGTATTCAGTTGCCCTCAGGATGATTTGGGATGCTGTGGGAACACTCAGAGCCCCAAAGATCAAGCAGGGACATTTTTCTGGGCAGCAAGGGGCACCAGACTTCCTCTGGAAGCAGCTGAGTGATTACAGATAGAGGAGAGAGGGGAAGCTGGTTCAGCATTAAGGGCAATGCAGCACTTCAGTAACAGTGGTTGCAGTGCATCCTGCTGAAGTGGAAGGGAGCAGTGATTCAGGGGTAGGAGAGACATGGCAGCAGGAGAAAATCTGATTATCACAGTGGAGGGGCCTTGTTTGATAGGCTGCAGGAGAGGGAGCTCTCCCTCATGTGTAAAGGAGGCAAAAAAACAAAATAAGAAGATACCTCCATTCAAGCCATCAACAGGAGTAAGACTGCCTCTAGGACAAAAAAAACAGGATCACAAAAGGCAGAATGAAACCTGAGAATAGGGAATGCCTGGAAGAGAATCTCAGTTGTGCAGAGAATGAAACTAAACCTGAGACACACTGGATAAGAAGACAAACCAAAGGGGAGGCTGAAAAACACAGCAAGAAATGCTGTGAAACCTTGAGCTCTCTTGACCCACGACACAGTGATAGAAAATTCTTGGGTTAACCTTTTTGTTTCTGGGGTTTTCTGGGTTATTGCTTATATAACTTTATTTCCATTGCAATAAATATAGCAATATACTAATAATTACAGTGCAGGATGAGCATTCCTGTCTGATGTTTGTAAGGCATCTCTGGATGGGAATAGAAACTGTACATACACACACACCATCCAGACCCATACACACACCACACATAAACCTGGATAAAGGTCAGATTGGGTCATTAAACTGCATTTAAGATCCTTCACAACACATCAGGATGTTACTGCACTAAAGACTTACAAGCACAGACCAAAGCAAGAGCTCCAGCTATATTGTCAGACTAAAAAATGGTGGATCACAAGGAAGAAAGCAAGGTGTTACTGGCTGACATAAAAAGTAAGTAAATGTGAACTCTGGCTGTGGTCACTTTTTGTTGGCATCACAGAGGAAGACAGATTGAAAAATATGATTTGAAAGAAATGAACAGTAAAGCTCTATGGACTTTTAACAAAAAGCTTTTCTAACTCATCTCAGAAATGCCAGGTCCTGCTTCCTCCCACATCTCCTTCAGACCTGCTGTAACTGCAGCTCTATAAATACACAGATCTATGCAGAACACAGATGTGCGTCCCACTTCTGCCTCTCCCTGTACACGAGTGAACTGAGATCATGATTTGCAAAAAGAGGAAATTCTCACTCTATATTCAAAAGGTAAATAATGGCTCTGACCTACTGTTCTGACCCAAGACAGTGCAGGCTGTCCTTCATCCATCGCTTACTCTTGCAGCATACAGAGCAGTACAAGCCAGGGAGTAAATTAATCATTTTCTCTTTCTGCAGTGTACAGGATATGGACTGCTCTGCTGAGTGACTACTTCTTTATAAGATAAGGTTAATCAATAAAGATAATTAGACACTTCTGGTTAATACATCCATGTCACTGAAAAAAACCCACATTAAGTCCTGCCGTTCCCTGCTGAAATACAAACAAACACTGGAACAAATCCAACTGGTATAAAAAATGAACTAAGTGTATGGCATTGAAAAACTCAGATTAAAAACACTGAGTGGTTCACTCCAACCTGAACATTTCTGAATCTCAGAGGAAATCACATCCTGCCTTATCTCCCACACTCTGAGCCACGAGGTTAAACCTCTGTGTTCAGTCGGAGCCTTCCTGATTTTAGTGGATCTTTGAGCAATTTGTAGCAAGTGTCAATTTGTCAAACCCCTAGTGCTGGTATTTGGCATCTGGGCAAAACCAGCTGAGAGAAAACCCTGCTCTGTTTTGGGCACAAGGGCTCAGCCACAAAAAAAAATAAAGTGCATCCTTTTAAGACTGAGCCTTCTTCATTGTTTCTGTGGCATCTCTGCACAGCAATTATAAAACCAAAGTCTGATTAACCTCACTCTAAGCCCATAGCCTCTGCCTGCTCAGGCTCCTTTTGGTGCAGAGGGAGGCTGAAGGATGGGCAGTTTGTCCAGGGCACACAGAGGTTCCACGGTGCCCACCCTGCTCCCCCAGAGAAGCCCCTCTTTGCCATTGCACCTGGGGCACCTCCAGCTTTTATTTGTAATTCCTGTGAGCTGCACAGTCCATCCCAGATCAGTTCTGAACAGGGAGGACAAGATAAAGCTCGCCAGCTATCAAGGAGAAATCTATAGCCATGGAGAGCCAGCAGATCATCGGGCTAATCTCCTCTTGTCCCACTTTAACTGAAGCTTTTCACAAACAAATATCGATCCGTTGTTCCACAGTCACAAATCCTCCAGTAATTCTCCGTGAAAAGCAGTGCTTCTTTTTGTTGGGGAGGCTTTCTTTTAACCAAAAGAGAGGAAAAAAAATAAAATAAAATCTTTGTAAGACTGGCAGTCACAGATATTTTGCTCCTGCCCACAGACCAAGAACTCTCACTAAGGCACACAATCCTATGTTATGTTTCCACTTCCCCTAGATAACATTTCATCCTCAGGTAGGATTTGGGCATAATTTTACTTTTCTTATAGCTGTGCTATTGAGTGTCCTCTGCTTTTCTTGCTCACACTTCACCTTTTCACTGGGACTGCACTAGAAGCCTTCCCTGGCTTACTTTCTGTCTGTGGAGTTTTTCTCAACTTCAGAATGAAGGTGACAGTGCCATGGCTCCATCTGAGATGTCACCCTCTTATTTTTGCAGGTCCCAATACACAGCCACATGCAGGGTTCCAGGGATGGTTTGCCACTGCCTAAACTAAAATATCCAAGTTTATTTTTTCAGAAATAAGAGATGGTAGCAGCTTTAATGAAAGTGGGGAAGAAACAACAACAAAAACAACATAAACTCAGCAGGAGCCCTGGCTGAGAAAGCTGTTGCAGAGAATGAGTATTTTGCTTTTCCACTTTAGCATGTGAATGATAATAGTTTCTTTTCTACCAGCACATCTCAGCATGTCCACACTGGTGTTATTTTCACCAAGGTGGTTGAAAAACAAAACAAAACAACCCAAAAAACAAACCCAAAACAAACAAACCAAAACTTAATCAGCTAAAAAAAAAGCAATAACAAGTGTTATGCTGGAGGTGAAATTACATAATATTGTTAGATGATGATCACAATGCAGAAGAAACATTCACAGAACTGGATGTACCAGAAGTCTGGAATCAAGCTCAAGTGGGCCACCAAGCCCTAATGATGGAAACCACATTGAGATGCTCCACAGCACAAACTGGTGTCACTGGTTTGTGCCAGAGTGGTGCCCTGGTTCAATGGGAAAGGGGCTCAAGAAGCACAGACAGGACAGTGCTTAGAGCTTATCATCACAATACAGCACAAACAGGAGGCAAGGGAGGTGGGAGATGAGCCCAATGCCTCTATTCTATTATACAGAAGAAAATTTTGGCAGACAAAAAGACATTTCAGTGTTCTCATAGCTCAAAACATCTCTGTTGCCTTTTGAAATTTAACTTGTGTTAGCAGATAGATCTCTCATGAAAAATGACAGCTCTTCAAACTGGGGCTGTAGGTGACACTATTGTCTGCACTGCAGAAAGGGAAAGCAATGATCACCACTGATCCTGAAGAAAATTAATTTTTTTTTAGATAAACAGACTTTTACAGTCCAGAAGAATAAGAAGGGAAATGCTCAGCTCTGCCATTTTTAGTTTTAAATGTTTTTTTTCCTCTTACTCAACTCTGAGGTCAGAGACAATTTCACTATAATCAAAATCCCAGATCTACTAAAGATTATTCCAAATCCTTATGTCACCTAGTTTAATTGTTTTCATTATCTCTGGAGTTTTATTATTCTAATTATCTGTGTGCTTTTGTTATCCTAAATATTGATCTTTCCTTCTAATTAAGCCTATAGTTAAGATAGGATTATGTTGAACTCGTTTGTAACAAATAAAGCAAACCTTTATCCCCTTGGTGCCATGATGGGAGATGGAATCCAACATCTGGAAAACTTCTGAACAGCTGAATTTTGTTTACAGAATGTGAGAATCTGAATTTTATGGCAGTTTCTCCCCAGAACCAAGGGGACTGGTGCATTGCCAGCTCTGAAGGGAAGAAACTCCTGATCCCCACCTGAGCTGGGCACAGTTCATCTCTCCTGGGCTACACTGGGTGTCACTGCAATGCCAAGGTTTGGCAAGCAAATCCTGCTTTCCTGTGTCTCACTGCAGTCCTTTGCTCCAGTGCTTAAGAAGTTATCATGGCATGTCATATTTCATTTGGGAAAATCTATTTTGCACGGTTCCTTCTGCAATTTGCATGTGCTTTGCTTGCTCCTCACAGCATTTCACGTGTAACAGGCACTTGTAGTAAAGGAAGGATACACATAGTATGGTTTTCTGTTCAAATTTGGGCTTTTTTCCTGCTGAGCCAAGACTTTGATGCTAGACAGCAGTGGAAAGTAATGCCTGAACTCACAGCATTTTAATTTTTGTTTTTGTTTTTGAAAGATTTACAGAATGCATTAAAGTGGCATATAAACAGAGTATTAACAATCCTGTGGCAAATAAATTATTAGCTCTTTATGTTGTATGATAATAATTTTCTCTAGCATTTTCTTTACAAAGGGACCCCTGTTAAATATTTATGCAATAAAAGATAAAGATGGTGATGCTACAGAACAAACAATTAGGCTTTCCTAACAAATTCCTCCAGTAAATTAAACAACATGTTCCTGAATTTTGAAATCCTTCTCCACTAATTATTTCAAGCTGTATTCCAGGATTGCATCTAGCTTTTATTGCACTGTTTTGCAGGGAAAAAATAAAAATAAAACTCAGGATAATGATCCTTATCCTAGAGTAGGTATAGGAATACTGAAAATAGTCCAAATAAGCATACAGGCTCCTTTGTCTCATCTTCTAATGCACAAATGGATTTTGGATAAAGCCATGTAGGCCTTCAGCAGAAATAAAAATTCCTGATCAAGTATTTTCCATCCCAGGGCAGGGGGAACAAAAGATGGATCTTGTGCAACTGCCTGAGCAAGCAGTGACAGTGTGAGACATTGCACCAAATGAAAGAAATCCATCTTTACAGACAGCAGAAACTGGTGATTATTTTTACACTCCTCAGGTTTTCTGATTAGCAAGAAGCAGCCCTGGCACAGCTGTGCAGCAGGACAGCCTTTGCTGGGTAGAGAGGGCACAGAACTGCAGAGTTGCATCCTTGTTGCTAAAGCAGGACACACTACAAAGTCTTATTAACAACACAGTCCATAAAATTGTGACAGTCCCAGTGATTTGCTTTGTAAGGAATGCAGAAACCCCTTAGTCAGAGATGGACAAGGATCCAGTATCAAGCTGAGTTCTGCTGGCAAAACATTATCATTGTACCTGAAGAAGTAAAAAAGGTCACTCAGTTCCAGAGCAGGCACATTTCAAGTACTTCTGCAAGAGCCAGGCAAATGCCTGACTTTAATTCCAGGGCATGTCTCAGACAATGGCCTGGCCAGACACTGCCACTCTGCATCTTCCTGTTCCCATTCAGACTCATCTGAGTGCACACCAAGCCCAGCCTGGGAAATTCAGAGATTCAGAGCAGCCTTCTGCCTTGCAATAGCTTTATCACCTGCTGGAGCAGCTCCGTGCTGCCCATCTGACAGGACTGTCAATTCATTTTAAACTTGGTTCTCAAAAGCAGATGCACAGCTTCAAAACCTCCTGGTCTGTCACATATGGAGATGCCATCTGGTTTGTTACTGCTCCAGTGTGACCCAGTCACTCAGCTCTTTCCTTCAAGATCTACTGAATGCCAAGACAAAGCGAAGCTGGTGACAGAGGGGGGAGGAAATTCAGATTTACTCTTCATTCTGCCTTGACTAAGAGAATGAATAGGCAATAGATGTTTATTCTTAAGTACCACATAACATTAAGAAGCATAAGAACTGCATATGAAGGACAAGGGTGGCTGGACAGATGAATCACACAGTAACCAGCATGTTCTTTTATCTTTCATTAAGAAACCTGAAGTGCCTATTCTCTCCTGAGGCCAGCTGAGCACAGCTGATGGTTCTCCAGGAACAGGAGAAGTATATTTACTTGCCACTTTCTTCTTCAGTTTTGTTCTGCATCAGAATTGTACAGGCAAATGAAAATAACCTGCTGAAACATTCTACCCATTCAGATAAATAAAGCATTCAAGCTTTAGACTGACATTCAAATGCACAGCCAGAACCTGGACATTTAAAAGTTCAGGCACAATGAACACGTTTTTCTTGAACAGTGAATTGGAGAAATATGATTGAGACATGAAGCCATTGATACAACTGATAGAGAAAAATCCTGTCAATCAGGATCCTAAGGGAATTTTAAAAAGAGTCTGATGGGATGCCTGAAAACCTGATGCTTAGCTACCCATTAGATTAGGGAGGATGGTTAGAATAATTTCCATGGCTCACACTATTTATAGACTGTGTCAATCATCCCTAAAATGCCAGCAAGAAAACTCAGAAGAGCCCTCTCATAACAAAGAAAATAAAGAGAAGATCTAAATCAAAATCCTGGATATCACCAGCCAATTAGCAGCTTCAGCATAGATGTGAGCTGTCCTTCTCCCTGCTCCACACCTTGTCAGTCATGAATAAGTAATGCTCACTTCATCCTTAGTTTATCTCCTTTATCAGGTTTTCAGGACAGTGGCCATGGCAATAAATGACCCTGTTGCTCCCACAATATGAACAGAAGTCAGCACTTGCTACTGTACATGGAACAAGAGGAAATACAAAATTATCCTGAGGGGACACCAGGTAAAAGAACACTATTCAGATATTTTAAGGCCATCTTCAGGGCAAATCTTTACTCTGGATAAAGATATAGAGATTGGAATAATATATTTAGAGCCCTCTATACCTGGTTATGGTCCAGGCCGAGTTCCACATCTTTGACAGAACACATACAAGGCCTCTGAAAATAATCCAGTCCAGATGCAGCATTTTGAGTCATCAATATGAGCAAATAGTCATAACCTGTCAAGGCTTCCCAGATAGTGAAATGAAATCTTAACAACAAACCTAAGATATAATTCCTCTGATAAACCAAAGGATAACAAAAAACCCACACTGCTGCTGTCAAAACAGCTTTGCTTTGAGAAACCTCTGGAGCTGAAACGTGAGTCACATTGGCTTCCCACTTGCAGAAAGCATCTTGGGTGATTCAGCATCTGCTAAGATGTCACATCACCCTTCACACATGTCACTGTTGGTGCTTCAGGAAAGGTGTTCAAAGCAAACTTTTGTCTACAGAGCTGGAAGGCATTTTCTTCTTTTTTGCTTTTACTAATACAGAGAGTTTAGACCAGATGAAAAGAGCTACTCCACATAGGCAAAGGTGTTCTGTTTTACTGAACTGCTCCCATGCTGCCCTCAGAACTTGTATTTTTCCAAAGTTTCTATTTCAGGATGTAACCTGCTGGAAATGGGGAAGCCACCACTTCCTTTTGGACCTTTTGAAATGCTGGGCCTTTGCTGTGTGCAGTCAGTAACACTGCTGCTGGCTATGCTATGGGATCAGTCAGGTGAACCTGCACTGAACACAGGGGCCCTTTTCCATCTCTCAGATGTGTGCCACATTTGTACATCACCCCAGGGGACTGCAGTGCCCAATCACTACTGCTCCAGTCCTACTGTATTTGTCATTAAAGGTGCCATGATATCAGAGCTAAGTCCACAAAGGTTAGATCCCACCCACATACAGCTCACAAATTTGCATCCTTGCCCCCTAATTACTGCTCTAACATGCTTAAAGGAAACCCCAGTTGAGAAGAGTGGATATGAACCAGCACAGAGTTCAGTGATGAGAAGCACTTGGCAGTTTGTTAGCTTGGTCACCCAAAGACTTATCAAAATCTCAACAAGGAAATCTAATTGCAGCATGATTAATGCCAGTCATTCACCATTCACATGCTTCCAAGGATGATGTTTTTCCACCCTGGCATCTATAATACAGTTAATGCTGTGTGGCTAAAAGGCAGAAGCAGGAATGCACAGGGCCAGATGGGAGCAGAGGAATGCAGGGTGTAAGTTGTCTATGAAATGGGGATGATTACAGGCAGTGCAATTAGCAATCTGTGTATCTGCCTGTCTATGACTCCCCAGGTCAGAACACACTCGTACTGGTTCAGTGCTGAGGAACATTTATTTGCTATTGCAAGAGGATATGGAGCAAAACCCTCCAAATAGTCCTACCCTGAAAACATTTATCAATTAGCAGCAGAAGAGAACCCCACCACAGGGTGATGTCACTACAGTGAAGACTACAGCAAGAAACTGCCCCACACCTACCCTTCTGTTGAATATTTTTCCTCTCAGAGTTGAGGGTGCACAAACATTACAGTCACCTGCAGTGAAAAGATTCCTTTAATTCAAGCTCAGGTCAGGGATTTACAACACTGCACAATTTTCCCCATCTTGTCTCAATCAGGTCCATTTCCAGCATTTCACTTGTGCCCAAGAGCTGCTTTCTCTGCACACAGGCAGAATTCTCACCTTTACTGAGCACAAATCCGTGACAATACCCAAATCAAAGAGGCTACAAAAGGGAAGATGAGAGGATTTGGTTCTTCTGGACTGATGCTCCAAATTGATTTTAACACCACTCAGAAAGCATTAGCTTGGGTCTGGCTTTTCAAGAAGGCTTGAAAAGCCTTCAGCAAGTTCATGGCAAGAGCTGAAGTAATGATGGGATTGTTGACACCTCCAAAGGTGCTTTTCTGAACTGGCAAAAACTCACATGCACAAAAAACCCAAAACCCAAACATAAAAACAAGCCAAAAAAAGTCCAGCAGAGCTAAGGCAGGGAATGTGATGAAATCCTCTGTATTGCCTTCATCACTTATTTTTTCAATCTTCAGGTTTTCAGTGCACAAAAATCTCAGAGGAATGCTACTCCTTTTCTGTATCTGTTCTGAATATGGCTTTTTTTTTCTTATGGAATTTAATATATTCCTAACATGAGGCATTTAATGCCTGTTGCACAAATGTCTAATAAAATTCAGCCCTGTGGCTCTTTTACTGTCAAGCTAAATAGGATCCATTTGAAACAAACGTGCAGCTTTAAAATTTCCTCATCTGAATGCTCCTTTCTTTGAAGGGAGCAATTCTCTTCTCCCATCCCCTACAGATCAACAGGGATGTAGAGGAGCAGTAGATGAGAATCTTTCAGCTTTGGTTTTGTTTTGTTTTAGATGGCAGAGTTGTGCCCTACTGCACTGAAGAAAATGAAATCTTCCTTAGAGGCACTGATTTTAGCAGGTATTAAAAGTGTACACAAATATAGAAGAAGAAAAGCAGCCCCAGACATTTTCAAATGAAGGGGAAATGGGGTTGAGAAATGCTACAAAGGATAACTACTGCAAAGAAAAGTCTTTCTCTAAAGTAGACCTCATATCACTCAGGGCAAATCATTCTTTCCCTAACAGGTGAGGAAGGTTTCAGTTTTTAAAGACAGCTGTTGGTTTTAAGTTTTGTTCAGCAGTCACCCCTGGAGAAAATCAGTGGTGGTTAGCAGGGCTGATTTTCCTGGGACTTTTTCCTGCCCTCTAAATCTGTAAGGGTAGAGAAGCCTCCCAGGAAAGTGTCATTAGCTTTCAGGATGGCATTTCTGGAAGGCAGAATTGTCAGAGTACTTGCTCTGTGGTGGCCTCTGTTCCAGCACTCACAGAGCTATGTAAATAAAGAGCTGCATTTAATATACTGATTCTCTGTTGTCTCCTCCACAGGGAAGCTGATCTGCACAGCTCATGTTTCTTTAACATGCAGCAGCATATCCTCTTGTACACAATATCCAGAAGAGACACTTCCACTTTCTGAATAATGAAGCATCTTTTTACTTTGAAAGAGAAAAAAAAAGTCTGATGATAAAAGCACCTGCTGCAGGTAATAATGGGTTTAAGAGATTATGTGATTAAGCATGTAAATGCAATTTTACAGGTGGAAAATAGACTAATATGATTTAACTGGGACATTTAGAGAGAGAAAAGGAAGTTACTAAACCTTCATTTTGTTAAATGTGTAGGTAAGGAGTTTTAAACACAAAGAGGGAGAGAGAAGGATATTGCTCATGCAAGAACTTCAGACTCTGTCGTACTACACTGAACACGCAAACAAAGTTTATATATAACTAAACATTTCTTTTAAATGAATCATGATACAAAAGCATTAATTCAAGCTTCTAATTAATTTTCCAAGAGAAATGATAATTATATTTCTAACAATTAGCATTTCTGGTTTGCAAACATGTTTCAGCCACTTCATTCTTATGCAGCACAAGAACAAGAGCTGAGAGCAGAAAATAAACCAAAAATTCCTCAACGCTGCAAAATACAGGATGAAAAGGACTATGGTAACTTCCAGTGGCATGCAGAGCCCTGTGGTGCTTATGGGTTTTATTTGGGTGGCAAAGACTTCTGCACCACCATTCAGCTATGAATTACACGATGCCTCACAGCCTTCCTTTTGCCAGTGGCCATTTCTGTGGAATTCCTGCAAACTGAGGCTACCCCTGAGCTCTCAGCAAGAGGTTTGTGTTACACCTCCCCTTGTGAGGACACAGTGGGAACCCCCTCATGCTGCCTGAGCCCTGATGCACAGACTGCTGTGCCAACAATCGTTGCTTAGCTCAGAAATAAAAAGCTAAATCATGAATGCATCTTTGGGCACGTCCCATATGGCTTAGGCATCACTGCACAGTAACACCTGTATTTTAAAATCCCTCACTTTTTGCAGCCAGCAGGTTGTGCAGGTCACCTTTGGCAGAGCTCAGCTGTGACCAGCTCAGAAACACAAACCCAGGTCCTTGCAAGGAGTGCACAGCATTTTCTTTGTACCATCACCAGTCTTGTTCACTGAGAGCTGGGGGGTCTGACAGACCCAGCACATCATAGCTGCTCCAGAGACCTCATCCCACCCCTTTCTGGCCCTTCTCCCAGCACACAGGGGTCTTGAGCAAGACACTTTTCATCTGAGCATTTGATGGCCAGCACAGAGCATGTCCACAGTGTTTCCTTTGCCTTTCAGAACAGGGATGTGCTCTCAGTGCTCACACTGCTCAGCAAAACGTGATCCCTTTACACTGAGGTATTTTAAAAACTATCCAAGCTCCAAAGCTGTCAGGTATCTCTATGCAACCACAGCTCTGAAATCACCATGCCCTGGTAATTTAGGGTGGAATGGTACCATTGCATAACCCTTCTTGCTTAGTGATTTATAAACTCCTAATGCAGAACAGCATCAAACTTCAATGCTTGTCCCTAAAATTCTCTCTAATATTTATTCTGCTGTTTTGTCTACCTGAACTTTTTCTTTTTCTTTTTTAACAGGATAATGTTTAAACAGCTCTTTCACGTATTGATTAGGCTGGTACTCAAAGAAGAAGGGAGGTGATTGATGAATATACCTGTTCATTTAAAGCAGGTCTGAGGCAGCAGTGAAATTAGTTGCTGACTTAAGTAAATTGGTCACAAAATTATGCTCATGTAAGTAGCAAATAAAGTGTTTCTGCTGTGCAGTCAGAAAATCAACTTTGGATGCTCTCAACAAACAAGAAGAAATTCTTGTTTGTGTGTGTGTGTGAGACTTCTTTACAGCAACTTAGATCAGTGTCAGACTGGTGGATTTATGCAGAAAACAAACAGTTAAGGGTTGAAAGCCCACTGCTTTTTTAGCCAGTGATAAATCATCCCATGTGGAATTTGGGAGGCTGTTATTTGTGAAGCTGAATGGGGAACTTACACTTTTTCCTTTTTAAATACACACCAAGGCTAGAAGGAATTACAGTGCTACACACACAATGAAACCTGTTCCAAGCACCTTGACACATTGATAAGTCAGAAATTACCTTTGAAAGACTTAAAAAAAAAAAAAAGCCTGTCTTGATTGTACTTGGTTTTTAATGGAGGTACAGCAAATGCTTTCACAGCTTTGGAAAGTGCTTCAGCAGGCACAAAAATTCAGATGTCTTGAAGGACAGAGAGGTAGAAATGCTGCTTGGCTCCAGGGGAAGGAAGGTTGGCCCATGCTTACAGCACTTTTTGGCAAGGGTGGGGAGGCTTTGCAGAGGAATGAGTCCCCCCACCCAAATCTGGCAGCTCTGGGCAAGCACTGAAGATGCTGCTCAGCCTGTAGGACTGGAAAAGTGCTGCTCCAAGAGCCCTGCCACTCTGTGCACTCAGCCACTGCCAGGGAGGAGACAAGACTGGACGAGGGCTGTGTCCCAAGGAGCAGCTTCTCTGTCCCCACCAGCTAGGATGTGATACAGGAATATAAAAAACATTGACTGCAGTCTGCATAATGCTGCTCTGGTTTTGTATCACTTCATGTTTGAGGTCCCTTTCTCCCAAATCAGAAGGAAGTGGTCCAGCACACATCCAGAATAAATATTTAAAGCACAAGTGAGAAGAAAAGCTCCCTTGTCTTTCTTTGCCAATCTCTTCATCTTTCAGCATCACTAACAGGCCCTGCTGTTTACAGAGTAGTGGCAAAGCCTGATTAGGAATGCATCTTTAAAAAAAAAAATAATGTGGGGGGAAAAAAAGGAGCAGATATCCTTGAGATCAGATGATTCCCCAAAATGTTTGATCCCTCAGATCAAATGCAGTGTTTTTCCTCCCACTGTGCCTCTGTGTGAGCATCTGCACCAGATTATTTGCAGGTACCACAGACCTTAGAACTCCTGATCACAGTCATGGGAGAATCACTGCAGAAAGGAACAAACATTGCCCATTAAAAGACAGCCTTGAGTTGTTTTTTGCCAGTTTTCTTGCTTTAGGCTAATACTTTGGTGTTCATTCAAACCACTGAAGTCTCTTATCAGGGACAGCACAGCACAGAACTTGAAATGGAAAACATAGGCAATCTCAGTTTCCTTAGAAAATATTAGAAGACTAACTTTGAAATGCCTTAATTTTAAATTTCTTCCTTTTCACAGTTATCTTTCCTTAAAAGCAAAATGATGTCAGTAAAGTAACAAAAGGGGGAAAAAATAGAGATGCAAGAAACGGAAACTAAAAAAGCAGAAGAAAAGAAACTGGGATGAAAATATTACTTCTCTAGGGTTTCTATTCTGCTTTTTCCTATATATCACCCTAACTGCAGAACACGAAAATGATCTATTAATCACATTAAGCTTAACTATCCATTAAAAAGTATTTTACTATCACCTGTCTCTCCAAACATAAAAATCTCCTGACAGCCATATCATTTTCCTGACTCGCTCACTCCTTTTTCATGAAATGAAGTTTATGCCAAAGGAAACTCAGGAGTAAATGAAGGTCTGGATCATCATATTCCCAAACTTTGAGAACCTGGAGTCACTAGGGATAGGAATGCAGTGGTAAGAATTAACACTTCCACCAGAGCATACTGGGTTTTTTCTTTCTCCCCATTGGTGAGGGCTCAGCAGAGCCCTTGAGGAGAGCCAGGTACATCCCTCAGGGTTACCCCAGGTACCTCCCCCAGGGCACCCCAGGTACCTCCCCCAGGGTAACCCCAGGTACCTCCCCCAGAGCACCCCAGGTACCTCCCCCAGAGCACCCCAGGTACCTCCCCCAGGGCACCCCAGGTACCTCCCCCAGGGTTACCCCAGGTACCTCCCCCAGGGCTACCCCAGGTACCTCCCCCAGGGCACCCCAGGTACCTCCCCCAGGGTTACCCCAGGTACCTCCCCCAGGGTAACCCCAGGTACCTCCCCCAGGGCACCCCAGGTACCTCCCCCAGGGTTACCCCAGGTACCTCCCCCAGGGTAACCCCAGGTACCTCCCCCAGGGCACCCCAGGTACCTCCCCCAGGGTTACCCCAGGTACCTCCCCCAGGGTAACCCCAGGTACCTCCCCCAGGGCACCCCAGGTACCTCCCCCAGGGTTACCCCAGGTACCTCCCCCAGGGTAACCCCAGGTACCTCCCCCAGGGCACCCCAGGTACCTCCCCCAGGGTTACCCCAGGTACCTCCCCCAGGGTAACCCCAGGTACCTCCCCCAGGGCACCCCAGGTACCTCCCCCAGGGTTACCCCAGGTACCTCCCCCAGGGTAACCCCAGGTACCTCCCCCAGGGCACCCCAGGTACCTCCCCCAGGGTTACCCCAGGTACCTCCCCCAGGGTAACCCCAGGTACCTCCCCCAGGGCACCCCAGGTACCTCCCCCAGGGTTACCCCAGGTACCTCCCCCAGGGTAACCCCAGGTACCTCCCCCAGGGCACCCCAGGTACCTCCCCCAGGGTTACCCCAGGTACCTCCCCCAGGGTAACCCCAGGTACCTCCCCCAGGGCACCCCAGGTACCTCCCCCAGGGTTACCCCAGGTACCTCCCCCAGGGTAACCCCAGGTACCTCCCCCAGGGCACCCCAGGTACCTCCCCCAGGGTTACCCCAGGTACCTCCCCCAGGGTAACCCCAGGTACCTCCCCCAGGGCACCCCAGGTACCTCCCCCCAGGGCACCCCAGGTACCTCCCCCAGGGTTACCCCAGGTACCTCCCCCAGGGCACCCCAGGTACCTCCCCCAGGGCCTGGGGTCCCTCTCTTGGTGTGCCTGTCAACCTCCAAGCTGTCCTTGCTAGATCAGAGCATTGGGACACACCTCCCTCTTTGATGCTGGAAGATTTTTAGCTGCAAAGCTGACTACAACTGTGCCACAGAGTTAGTGATCTCCTACACGTGCTTGATATCCAGCAGAGCTCATGTCCTGCCACAGCTCAGTGTTTGACAGACAATAAGAGGTGGAGAAATCCAAGTGCCCTTCCTTGCTTAACACGCCTGTGATGCAGTGATGCAAAATCACTGGCCAACAACCCTAAAGAATCTCATATTTTAAACTCTCCTTTTGAGCCCATTTCGGTTTTCAGGTAACCAAGAAACTCATCCTTTTTCATTGGTGATTTTTTTTTTTACAGCTGCCTGTAATCTCCCAACTTTCAGACTGAAAGTAATTTAAAAACAAATGAGCTTCCCTGCAGATAAAATTCAGTCTCTCTGAGCTTTCAAGATAATAAAACTAAAAGGCAACGTTAAGTTGAAAGGGGAGATGAAGAACAGGGGAAACCAGAATGTCCCATAAAGTTCAGAATTAAGCCTTAAGGCTAGAAGAAATGGACAGAGAGTAAATTCTCCTTTTCAATACGTTATTTTATGGAAGTGGGATGAGAGCAGCAGCAGAGTACAGTATCTCTATCTTGTTAGCACTGTTCATATTCTCATGTGTTTTTGTATGTGTGTGTTTGTACTCCAGCTGGGCCTGGTGCCATCACATATTAGATATTCACAGCTTCAGACTTCACAGCCAAGATTTTCAAACAGCTCCAGTAGCTGGAGGTGCCTCCTGTGCTGAAACATCCTGAGGCAAGCAGCTTGGCAGCACTCTCAGTAAAGGGCTTTTTAAGGCCTCTCAGGCTGGATGCTCAAACAGCCTGGTCCTCATAATCATCAATTTGTGACAAAACCTGGCAGTGGCACGAGGCACATTTCCATATATATAAACTGCTGATGGAGTTGGTCAGTGGCTTTGGTTGGACACTGCAATAACATCTGATATCAAATACAGCATAACTGTAAACCTGCCTCTCTCTTCTCCATCCAGTACTTCAGCACTTTAATGAAACTGCTCCAGGAGCTGCACACCTCTTGTTTGTCTAATACCAAGCATTGAAATGAATTACTTCATCTTTCTGCTGTTTTACAGATTCTTACAGACTTTAAAAAGTTGTATGCATGGCACTCAGCATATGATTTTTGAGCTTTTATAAAGTTTCCCTTTAACTTGAAGAAGTACCTTGGAAACAACTGCAGTTTAAACATCCTTAATCGTATTCTCTTCCCATGAAAATTCAGCAGTACAGCCTCATCCTTGTTTAAGCTCAAGCTTTACCTTCCTTTAAAATTAGCCTGCAAATGTCCTTGTCTGTGGCAGTTCATCTGCACTGGTCCCAGGGCCATGGAAGGAGCTGTTCCCCAGCAGCTCTGGGGGATCCACTCATCCTCTTTCACTCTATAACCTCTGACAGCCTTAGCACATGTAGAAAAAGACTTATTCATCAGAGAAGATGACAGGCACTGGGTAACAAGCTGCCACTGCTGTGGAAAAAAAAAATAGCTATTTTATCAGGGAGGTGCAAAGTACCTTTAATAAACAGAGAGAACAGGATGGAGGAAGGCTCTTGGGCAAGCAAATGAAAACAACTCTCCCAAGAAGAGGTTACATCTCTCAGCACATTCTGTGAAGCTTTGCATAAATGCAAATGTCCCCCTGAGCTTCTGCACATCAGCACAATGTAAAACACATGGTGACTCTATAGGGGGACAGAAAAATGAGGCCAAAGGAGCTCCTGTGCACACAACTGTTCCACAGGAGAGAAAGGGGCAGTGCAGTGATTGCATGGAAGGGCTCCAGAGGCTGTCCAGGATCTCAGAGCAGGCTGTGGGAGCCAGCTGCAGGGCAAGGAGGGGACCAGCAGAGGGGCTCCTGAAGGAGGAACAGAATGAGGAACAGAAGACACTGGTTTCTTGCTATGAAACCAAACCCTCTGAATCCCTGCCTTCTCTCCACACCTGATTGCTGTGAGGGCAGAAAATACCTTCTCACACACTCTGCTGTTTCCAAGAGCACGTGCATGGCACAAATCCATGGCAATTTTTGTGCTCCAGTAACTGAGCACTGCCTCAGTGTCACACATCACCAAGGTGTGACCTCACAAGGGGCACCAGGCCCTTGTGGCAGCTCAGCATTAACATCTGAAATAAGAACTGTGGGTTCTCTTCAGCAGAGAGAAGGGAAAAACCGAAACACTGACCTCCAACACAGCAGCCTCTGCCTCTGCTACAACCCAAAAATACCCTGTCCCTTCTGAAGAGGAAGATCCATGTGCAGCAAACAGGCAGATCAAATGAATCACCATTTGCAGAGCAGTAATTCCCAACGTGGGACTGAGGGCTCTGTGATCCTGTTTGCTGCATCAGAGAAACAGCAAAGATTCACCAGAAAGATCCCATTAGTCTCATCTCACAGCAGAACCTCAAAGCTGCCCTGAAGGCACAGCATGCCCACAAACAACATTCCTTAGCAAGATCCAGGCACTCTGGAAGGTTTCACTGTTGTCAAGAAAGATTTCCAAACTGAATTTTATTTTTCCAGTCTAAATGGAATCAATGAAAATAAAATGTAGGCTAGAATTACCCTCGGTTTGCTGGCCCACACCAGCACATGTCTGGTGCTTGCCCTCACCTCTTTCTGTCCAAAAGAATTCACAGCACAGTGCCCTAGGATGTGTCTCAGCATTGTCTGACTGCACTTGAGTCTCTTAGACATTCGTGACCATATTTAAAAGATCAAAGTAAGTAAGTGGAGTGTGTTTTCAGCTACACTGCCTTCAGTCAATTAAATACATATTTTCAGAAATATGAAAAATATAATTGTTTGCATTGGATCAGCCAACTCAGCATGCTAGTCCTGGATTATCCCATCTTTCTCTAAAAAGAAAAAAATTACAGATACCCAGCAGAATTCCCAGTCTGGGCCCAAGTTCCAAGCAGGATTGTGAGAGGGGTCAGAGGAAGCATTATGATAAAGAATTGCCACATTATTTGGGAGAGGAGAACTGCAGGATTTGCCACCTGCAGCCATTTCCAGAAGTGACAGAGATAGCACCTCCACCTTTATCAGCTGGAGCCAGAAAGAGCCAAGGAAGCACTTTGGGGTTTTTTTTTTTGCTGCTCCTGGAGAATAAGGTGAACCCTAATCAGCCAGGCATGAAGCTGAGAGCACTTACAAGAAATGCTGGGAAAGCTCAAAATTCTCTCAACTTTGCAGGAAAGTCCTGCAACAGTTTTGATCAAGATGGTGAAGCACAGATTGAGTTAAAAGCAAAACCCCCAAACAGCCTGATGCTGTGCTTAGTGAAACCTCACATTACCTAATCTAACTATAAAACATTTAGCAGTTTAAAATTCAGTCATGTCAGCTGGAATCTAATTTCTCTTTCCCCTGTGGATTTCAAGTGTCTTTTTGAAGCTTTTTGGCATTAAAAAAGCAGAGGGGGGAAAAAAAAGGAGGAAGCAGAGTTTACAGTAGGACTTCTGTACTTCCCATAGAGCTTTGTGCTAATAAATGTGGGGTGGAGGTTTCATTAAAAGAATAAAAGTGAGAATTAGGATAACATAGACAGCACCTAACCCAAAGGCTTGTTCAGTCTGTCAAAATGGGTATTATGCACTGATTCATCTCCAAGAATGAACAGTATATACAAGACATAGGCAGAAAAAAAAACCTCATTTCGTAAATTTTGAGATTTACACTTGCTTTCATTTGTTATTGAGAGGGGGGAAAAAAACCCCCAAACCCTCAGCCAAATAACCCCAAAAATAGAGCAAATAATTCCATAATCTAGAATAGGAATCACCGACCTGAGAGGTGGCAGAGATGAGTTCAAATCCCACTTCTGAATCATTTCAGCCTAAGCTCTGTCATATTTCACAGTTATTTAAGTGTACTGGCTCAGAACCAAAAAAGCCATGACCAAAAAACATCCATGACAAAACAGAAAACGCACAGCAACATGGCCTGGTGGTTAAACCACACACCTACATGTGTGTTTGACAAATCCTTTGCAACAGCTTTTCAAAGATTACTGTTCTGCCTTGTCAAGATAGCTGTGAAATTTTCCTGAAGAAGTTGTCTCTTTTTGAAACCAAAGTTACATGTGGTTGAGAAATGTAAAGAATGGGACAAGAAAGAAGGAGTTTTTGGCTTTAATAGGAAAAAAAACAACAGGCTACATTTGAAAAAATATGGAATGCAATGAATCAACAGCAATGAATTTTAATTAATGTGCCTGAATTCCACAATTTACCTTATGCCCTGGTGAAAAGAGAGCCTGAAAACAAAACAAAACAAAACAAAAAAAAAAAAAAAGAAAACCCAAAGAATTCTGGAACACTATTCTGATACAAGGATCACCAGAAGCTACTCAAAGGCCTGCTTAAATTCTGCTTAGGTTACAACACAAATTAAAAATTGCTATCATAATTAAAATTATTCATAAAATCATTATTTTTTTTTTTGCCCTGGCTAATAATATTCATAATATCAGACCAGTTGAACACAAACAAATAACTTTTAAATCAGGAAGTGGTACACCAGGCTTTTATGTCCTCCAGCACTCGAGGCAGTTTTCCAATTCAGGACAAATCTATCTTAGAACTAAATTCATGACCCTTCTCTCGTTGGATTTTCGCTGTTGTATTAAGAAACGCAAATTGCATTTTGTTTCCATCAAAGTACCAATCAGGTTTTTGTTTCTTCAAGCATGGGTTGAATTACAGCCCCTTTTGCACTTGGATTTTGATTTCTGTCAGCCAGTTCAAAGAGCAGACATTGGAAGAGAAAGATGTTGAAATAAGATGGCAAAGCCAAGCATTTTCAGTTATGATATACAACAGATGTCAAGCTCTGCAATGCATATCACACTGCTAATCAAGGTTTGCTAGGATAATGAGAGGAAATCACCATTTGAAGTAAATAAAATAATTTGCTAAAATCTATGTCACCTCATGAAGATGCAGACATTCCCATAGTTTTGCAATTGCTTCTTAGCAAGGAAATAAATACTAATTTTACTGGGGGGAAAAGGATATTAAGAACTCAATCTTAAACAACACTTGTGCTCTAGGAAATTGAAAACATCAAAATTCAGCTCTTGTTCCTGTGACACAAAGAAGAACAAGAATCTTTCATCCGAAACAGTAAAGACTAAGAAACTGCAAAAAGATATTTGGGAAGAGAGGAAGATGCCATGTTTGAAACAAAAGCTTTTGTTCTTAAAAGACAACAGATGAGAGTTAATTGCTTCATAATGGAGAAAGTATTGAAGTATAAAAACAATCTGTATTTTGGAGAACTGTTCTATGTCCACAAGTTAAGAGTTCATTACTAATGTTTTATTCATTTCTTGTAACAACACTGCACTGAATTCCTACAATAATTCATCAGCTTGCATCAGATCTCCTTGAATTTTAGCAGATCCCAGTTCCATTCTGGAAGTGTTGGAAGCAGATAAAAAAAACCAAGTGTTTATGTGGATACAGCTGCTTGATAAACCAAGCTAATGAAACAGCCTCTTTCCTGCACCTGTGAAAGGCACTAAAAGAACCCTTCAAATAAACAAAAACAGGCATCAGGAACTTCCCAACCACAAAATCAGGAGCAGTCATTGTCTGGTTTTCTTACAGATTAAAAAAAAAAAAAAAAAAGGTGCCCCAGGTTCCTGCAGGCATTAACACAGAGAAAGTCAGCCATAAAACCACATTTTACGACATCATTAAATTGACCAGAAACAACAGGTTTACCGTGGTTAGTACTATACATACCCTTAAAAAGTAAGCACACATGCAGACACAGAATTTGTATTTGGATAATAAAACCCATTTGTAATAAAACCCATTTGTGGCTCATTTCTGGAGGTCTCCTTGCCCCTTTCCAGAGACGACCTTGGAAAGAGAACAGCAATTTCTCCTCTCAGCCTGGGATCCCCCAGACATCCCCCTAAGGTCTTGCTGTGCCCTCTCTCACCAGAGCTCCCCATTTGCCCAGCTGCATCTGTTCTGTGGTTCTGGGGCACCTCTGGCAGCAATCCCAGTAAAATAAGCTGCTGGTAGCCACAGGGAGCTCAGAGTGCTGAGCACTGGCCTGGGAGGCAGTTCTCTGTCATTACTGTACTCTCTATCACAGGGTTAGGCACTTCAGGAATTATTCACAATATGGAATGTCCATGTCCACAGAAGAAGTTCATCACAATCCTTCCTCACTGAAAGGCTTTCATGTAAATATCTTCAGTTGCTGTGGCCATTGGAAACCTCAGTTGATCCAAAATTCATCACTATAGGCAAATGATTCAAGGTGTTCCTCCCCACACTTCACTAGCTGAAGCCTACTTTGGGTGCCTGTTCCAGGAGCGTGGAAATTCTAAAAGTTTCCTTTAAAATACAATTTCCTGGCCTGGCATGTTATTTATTTCTCAGAGGGAGATGAAACTGTTTCCATATTTCCCTAAAATAAATGTACCATGGAGTATTGAGTTAGTTTAACTAATGTTGCCTTGGGTTTGACCTGCCTGCCAGCTGCACAGCAGTTCAGCTGTTAATAAACTGCCAGACCACACCTCATCTCCAATAAAAACTGAATTCTAGCATCAGCAAGTATCCTCATTGCAGAGACTGCATGGACCTTCAAAACCCCAGTGACTGGAAAATTCTGCTAAACTAGCAGAAAATGCCCAGGCTGCCTGTGAGAAAATGGGAGCTAATTTATATGTAAACCCATGTAACACAATGTTCATTCTCCAGGCCTGACTCACACTGATAAGCTGTTAGTCCAAATAAGGGGAGGAGAAATCTTTTTTTTTTTTTTTTTTTTTNTTTTTTTTTTTTTTTTAATAAAATGAGCTATTGAACATCCTGCTCGTTCACTCTGGTCTGAGCTCTCTCGTTCAGTGGTAAGGAAAACAGCAGGAGCAGAGGAATCACACAAGGAGGAAGGGAAAGGTGAAGTCAGCCACACCAGCTAGGACAAGGAGCTTCTGGCTGCCCAGAGGGCTTGTCCTTTTCTGCACAGTCCATGGGTTACACCTGTATTTTCCTGGATTCTCCAGGTCCTAGGAGTGACCCCTGGGAGTGCAGGGACAGCCCTGTGAGCCCTGGACATGGTCAGTGTCTTCCTGCCATCACCCAGCTTGGCCAAAATTCCATCACTGGGGACAGTGATCCCCAGTGCTAATTAGTCCCCAGTTATCTCTAACACGAGATTGTTCTCCAATAATCTGTCAGTTTTTTGTCTTTAGGAACAATCTTGGAAAATGTCACCTGTGACCACTCACAGGTAGTTTCTTTGTTTCAAATCTCTCACTTTTTCTCCTTTGCTGCAGTTCCAAGCACTGGGCTTTTTTTCCAGGCCTATTTTTTTGTTCTAATGGCTGCTGCTAGAGGTGTCACACCTCACCTATAACTGTGCATCCCAGGTGGAATTCATTTCTCCAGCTCACACTGACCATAGGGTTGTGAATAACTCATCTTCTGTATCTGTGGGAAATCTGAAAACTATGATGGACTCCAAGACAAAAGTGTTTGGTTTCTTCCCCATTTTGCAAACCCCTGCAAAAACTTCTTGATTTCCATTAAATTCATTTAAGTCATAGATACTATTTTTTTTTCTTTACAATATTTTGCTTTGTTTGAAGCTATTGTTTCTAACATCTCAAAAAAAAATTAGTTAGAATTTTGGGGAGAAAATATTGAAAGCTGAACTATACTTTAAGTATTACCCTAAAAATAACATGATCATAGGTGGAGTTAAGCATGAGTTCTCTCCACAAAGTTTTGTACGATGGTATTTTCATACCCTTCTCTGCTAGGACTATAACTGTCCCTCAGAAAAACTAATTAAGGCCAAACAATACAAAACAAAATCCTGTGTCATGTTCAAGGAACCTGCTGGGACCTATCTGAGCTACTGTAAGATAATTTAATGAGTACTCATTAAATTAACATCTACCCCCACAGCAAATTCAGCAGTGAGAGGTATAAGCAGAAGAGCTTTAAATGGCTTTTCCTGCTCTTGGGGCTCCTGCTGTCTCATCTGGTCCAGGCAGCTCCAATTCTGTGCCTCCACACTCTGGGAAAGCCCAGGCTGGCTGCAGAAGAGCTTCACAAGACTTCATTTTTACTGCAAATTTCCAGCATTAAGAGGAAAAGAAGACCTACTAGCCTGGAGCACAGCTGCCTGAGGAGTTCCAGCTGTTTCCCCAGGGGAGGTGTGCACAGAGCTGCTCAGCCAGGGCTCCCCACTGCCCTGAACTGGAGGATGCTCACCCCTGGGGTGTCCCTTCAGCCCCCAACCCAATGCATGATGCTGCCTCACCCCCTCTGCAAGCTTTCCCTTGTCCTTGTTAATCCTTGATTTCCCAAATGCAGGATGTTGGTGGAAGGTGCTGATCTAGTGGGGAGAACTCTTGCTGGCTTGTAAGAGCCCTTGCCCTGTAAATGGTTTTTTTTTTACAGGGCCAGGCTGAAACCAGAGGGATGCAACTGAGACAGGGGAGCAGTTTGATCTTACAGTGGGTTTCATGGGCTGCCCACTAATTACAAACAAACAAATAAACATTTTCCTTCTCTAGCAGGTGATTTAGATGCACTGGTAGAGTACTGTGGAGATCAATAGGGATGTATCCATGTTTTATAGCAATACTTAGATGGACACAAAGACAACTCATCCAGGTTTTCATCCAGGTTTCATGCTGACTCACATGCCCTGGGTAAAATGGAGATAACTTTCCTTTGAACTCAGAACAGGTTTGTTTTCACAGCCTGCCATGCTGTTTGCTGTCTAGATAATGTGTTTGGTTCAAAAGGCATCCACAGACACCAGGCACTGCGAAAAGGCAAACTGCTTGATACATTTTTAATATTAAGGTACTACAAAACAAGTTACCAGTGTTCAGCATCACCCAGCAGCAAACAGTATCAGCCCAATGCATGAGGAATATAATGGCATATTAGGAGAGTCCATCACCACGATAAGGACACTCACTCTCCTTTACAAACCCATTGCTAACACCTCATCTGGGTTCACACTGCCTTTAGTCTGTCAAAGGAGCATCCAAAATTAAATTTATTCACGTGCACACAATGGTACTGATACTGAACTGTTTAAAGAAACAGTATGTGTCAAAGAGCTGCAGGACAAACAGTGGTGATGGTTAGAAAAGCACTCCCCAAATGCCCTACAAGTCCTTGGCTTTTGGAGAGCCTAGAAGGAGAAAAAAAACCAAAAGCAGATGAATCTTGTTTAAGTTTTTTATACTCAAAACAATTCAAGGACTGCATTGTTGAGCTGGCAAGGAGTTAGCTCCCAACTGCTAGGCCCTCAAGTCTGGGTCCAGCTGCCAGATTTCTGCATTCAAAGCTCTAAACTGTGGGACACATCTGGGGACTGTGCTGCTGTCACACCCTCAGAGGGGGACCCTGCCAGGGAAAAAGGGAACCATTCCAGAGAAACACTCGTGGGCATGTACCTGCCCTTTGCTACCAAACCTCTCAGAGACAGGATTTTAGCTTTTCCTCTGCCAGATTTTCAGAGGCTGTGCTGGAACCATTTGGGAAATAATGCCTGGGGCAGTCTTGCTAAGAACAAACAGATCCTCTGAGCACAACCAGGACACAGCAGAACGGCGCAGGGAAATCAAGAAACAAAACTCTGCTGTGAAATTGTGTAGACAACGCTTATCAAAGACTCTACAGCACTTTTATTGCTGCTTGCAGTAGGAATAAAGTAGTGACTTCCCAAATGATTCTCTCAAAGAACACAGATGAAGACATTTCTATCCTATAATGAGAATTTGAGGGTGAAGGGATTTTTTTTCTGTAAGTTAAAGAATATTATATCTCTCCTAGAGTGACAGGAGATAAAACATCTGTGGACCTGTGTGGCAATACCACAAAAGGTTGTAAACAAGAGATAAGAATAATCTTTCCTCTCCTAGAAATGTAATGGTTCCTTCTTGCTTGTTTTGCAACATGGCAGTCCTATGTTAACGCTGGAATGACTTTTGCAGCTGCAGTGTGCTTGGAGTGCTGGGCTTTGTGATTTTCAGAACCCTGACCCTAGGGATAAGCCTGATCCTAGGGATAAGCCTGACCCTAGAGGAAGGTGTGGAGGGAACATTGGCTGAGGCTGGTGCCAAGCAGGAAGGTGTGGAGGGAACCATGTTGTGGCAGTCCTGTGATCCCCTTGGCATGCCTTTTTGTTGCTCCCTACAAAACGTGTTTGTTTTGTTCTAATGCTGTGTTTGATCCTGGGACATTTGTCAGGTTTCTGTGTAGCCAAGCTTCTTACAAGGCTGTGAAGTAAAGACTGATGCCTGGATTGCTTTGCAATAATGGTGCAGCATTTAGGCTTTTGCTACTGTTAAATCTGCTTTTATGAGTGGGGCATAAATTTTGATGTGGTGAAGCAGGATTGCACCCAACAGCCAGGAGCCATGCCCACAAACACAGCTGAGGGTGAAAAGGAAGTCAGTCTTTAAATAAAGCTCACTGTGGCAGAGAGAGGCTGCTCTGTGACTGACCACTCTTTTGGTCAGGAGAGCTGAATTACTGTAGCCCTTGGGGAACAATTGTTTCACTGATTTCTATATGAGTGATTAGTTTTAACGAAGACCCATTATATTTAACAAAGACCAAAAATGATATTTTCTGTCCATATTTAGTATAAGACAAGAGCAGCAGGCATCAGCTAGCCCAGCTTATCCTAAATGCTCCTTCAAAACTCAGTGGAGTTCTTCACCTTAAAAGAAATAGACATTTCCAGGCTAGATGCCTCTAACCCACATACACTGAGTTTCAATCCAGCTTAGTGTCCTGAACCCCTGCCTCAATCAACTCCTAGAAGAAGGCAGCATTGATTTCTACCCACCTTGCAGTCCCCATTGTCCTGCTAGTCCAAGCCCCAGGCTGATGACAGCAAAACCTCACAGTCCCAGGTCAAAATGTGCCCAGAGCTGTCAGCCCCTGCCACCTCACACTATCAGGCACTACACTAGTCACCAATAGGAGTGTCTGGGTTTGGCACTTTCTGTCCTTTACCCAAACTCTAAATCCTATCCACCAGCTCTTCCCAGACCTAAATCCAATCATTGTCTAAGTCCAGTCAATGCCTCTAAGGCCCAAACCCCATGTTCAACCATACTGTCCCCAAGAAGGAGCAAATCCTACCTGTCCAACTCCAAAGCTAAGCTGGTTGCTCATCTTAATTGGTACACTTCTGTCACAGCCACACTTCTGCTGATTCTTTATCTCAGTATTTCTCCTCCTGCCTCAGGAATTCATAGACACAGAGGAGCTCATTGCCTTCACCAGCTGTGAAGGAACATGAATTACTTCCAAAAAAGAGAAAGGCGTGGGCTGAACAGTAGGAAGCATCCTGTTCTCTAATGGGTATTTCCATTCAGCTGCTGAATCAGGGAACACTTTCAGATTAGTGCTGCCACTGTTTGGAACACACATCTTAAATGATATTGATTTCCAAGACGATGAGCTAATTTGTTGAATACTTTGCCACTTAGAGTATTTTACATGGAGCTGTCATCATCATCTTTCCGGTGGCATTTGGAAAGCCACATTCTGGAACAAACTCTCAGGGAACACGTGAGTGCTGGGCCACCTTCCATCCTTCAGCTACAGCCAAAGAACACTTAGTCATGAATCCATCTTTGTACTAACTGCACAGCCAGATGGATCCTCCCAGTTATTATCTCTGAGGGACTCACAGCAGCACACATCAACCTTCAGATGCCTACACACATCAGAGACCAGCAGAGCCTTGTGCTCTATTCTCCTGCAAGTGAGGCAGCTGAAGCACAGCCCATGGCTGGTGTCACAGCAATCTGCACCCTTCACTTCCCTTTGCAGAGCAAAGGAGCCAGTCCTGACACAGGAGATGAAGGGGTTTGTAGTTCTGAGCTATGGGCAAATCCCTTGGAGCCAAGATGCAGAGCATGGAGTTAAAGACATTTAAAGTCTCTCTGCACAGCAAACCCATACCTGACAAAGCAAAGGCCCAGGAAGCAAGCACTGCCTCAATTAAGAACTACAGTTCTTGCCAAAAAACGCCTCCAAAGCGTGGAATATAAACCTCCCAAATCTGATGTGCATTTCAACAGAAATAGCTGCTGCTGTGAGGGATCCACTAAAGGAAGACACAATTTCAAGGCTACTGGCAGCCTCAGCCACAGCACATCTCTACAAAGCTTGACACGAACAGGGCTGTAATTGCAGTCCTGTCATCTCTGTCATCCTGAGATGACCACATTTCCAACTGCACAGGGAATTCAAAAGTCACCCCCAGCATCTGCTTCCTGACTGTCAGGAGCCATCCAGCAAAGGCCTTGCTGTTTGCAAGTTTCCTTACAATTTTATCTGGCTCAGGGCAAACAGAGATCAGCTCATTTTTTTAAATTAACCACTCTATGCACTGATGTGCCCAGGCCAATATCGTTGCTGATGGCAGCACACATCAGCATCTCTGATTATTCTAACCTAGATGAACACGTGAAACAGTTTGACAAGAATTGTGCTCTCAGAGGATTTACACAAGAGGCAGCTGCATGGCTGGGCTCTGGGT
Source organism: Buphagus erythrorhynchus (assembly GCA_013400855.1). Lineage (NCBI taxonomy): Eukaryota > Metazoa > Chordata > Aves > Passeriformes > Sturnidae > Buphagus > Buphagus erythrorhynchus. The sequence goes on from VZTT01061101.1 coordinate 108,146, forward strand.
TACATGATACCTTCAACAGAGAAAACTTGCTCAGAAGAAAACATTTCCAAGTGACCTATAATGCAAACATGATCACTTCTCAGACAAAGCATGCAAGAGAGCTCATAAAATACTGCTCTCCTCCTGGGCAGAGCTAAAGCTCCTGGGGTAGCTGCCTTTTTACACATGGTGCCTAAAGGCAGCACACAAGGGCACAGTCAGAGGCATGTTCCCAGCACCAATTGATTGGAAATGTGCTAAGACACAGCTTCTTCTGAATTGACCAAAAATCTATGTAATACCATGACATTTTTTTCCAGTAGGAAGGGATTACAAGAGTCAGAGGCCAGTTTTTATTTATACCCACAGAAGCACACAGTGTGAGTGCACACGTACACCCACCACTGTAAAAGAGCCTCTCACAGCCCAAATTGAAAGATTAATCCAGGCTTTCTTTAATGTGGCACTGACTCCTGACACTTCCTTTGTCAGTGTTATCATGCACTCTGGATTTGCTGCAAGCAGGAGCTGCCAAAACCCTTCTGCTCAAATTCTCCACGCTTCCTTTTGCAATTGCTTCCAATCCCTCTTCCACACAGGACATTGACACCTCACCCCACACCCACAGCAAGACCCAATCCAAGAGCCAAAAGCAAAGGGTTTTCCAGGCAAAGTAACAGATCAAACAGAAACAGAACAGATCCCACAGAGAATTTAACTCAGCACAGAATTTTCTGCCAGCAGCAACCCCCAGTTTATAAAAGGAAACATCTTGCTTGGAACAGCTTGGAAAGAGATGATCAGCCTGGTGTCTGGGTTGTGCACTGTGCAGAACTTTTAGGACACTTAGCTTTCTACAAGTGTGTGTTTTCAGAGCAGATTTATGGCTTCACTGACATTGCTTTGCAGCATTACAGCAGTGGGGGAGAGTGACAAGGCAGCACCAGAGCCTGATGACTGCAGGCAGGAGGAGTCACAGGAATGCTGAAGGGTGGCATGCACAAAGGTGGGAGAGAGCACAAGGAGCAGGATGGCATCTTACAACCTGAAAAAAGGCATCAGTACTACTACTAGCACCCTGTTCTCTTATTCAAGACCTTGTTCAAACACATCTTAATGATGCAAACCCCAACACCAATGGCATAATGCCCCACACTGAATTTTTGAAAGTTAGCAGCACTTTTTGGCAATAAACCAGTGATGCTGCACAAATATCTCAGTGACCCAAGGACAGCTAGCAGGGAAAATCAACACTAAAGCAGATGAAAATATACAACTATCAGCTATATGCAGGTAGACTCAAACTCTGAAAAATTCTTTTACTTATGGCCAGTGTAACTCCCTAACAATTAGTCCTAATAATATCCTTATCCTATTTCAAATATTCAAAATTTGGATACTTGCCCACAAGCTCTTCACTCAACTGGTAGTAAGATTAATTGGTATGCTATATGCACCTCTAAGTGATAATTCCAGTTATAAATATCAACATGCATTCTGCCACACTGAATTTGATATGCACCAGTGATCACATGAATTTGAAAGTGGTTTGTCTCAGCATCCATCATAATTTGGAGTCTTCAAAAAACATCTTATAATACTTTTGCCATTTTGCCCTGAAATTTGTGGTAGCTGATACCTGTCTCCCTGCAATAAATGTATCAGCCATACTTTTCCTAACATTTTTTTCCTGGTAAGTGCAGTTGTCCAATGAGAACTGTAAAGTGATCTGTGCTTATCTTCCCAGGCTACAGCAAAAATCAGGTCCTTCTGAAACAAAGTCCTCTGCAAGATGAAATTAAACAAAACTTGTGGGCTTAATTACATTACTTTGAATGGAGTATTGATTGTAGCTAATTTTATCACCCATTTTGAGGGTTTGCTTGCTGGCTGGCTGTCACTTTGATAAATGGGAGCCAGTGGATATCTGAAGAGGGACTGATATTTATAGTTCAGAAAATATCACCACTAAGTTTACAACGAGAAATAGCCCCCCCTCTTTACTAACAATCACAGGAGCAATTAGGTTTGATGAGGCACAGGAACACCTACTGTAAAGCAGATGGTCAGCTCAGAATGTCTGGCTACCTCAAATGGCATTTTCCAAAAGTCTTTACAGCTCAGGTGAGTTTGGCACCTGTGTGAGCAGCAGCTGCCACTTGGAATTTCAACAATCTGAGATACAGATTGTTCCAGGAGCCAAACCAGCAGTCTGGAATTCAGCATCAAACACTGAGGGCTGTCTGTTCATCAGATCTGGGGAATTATTGCTATTCTTTCTATTTTCATAACTGCAGGTAAAGTTTCTATGACTATAGAGGATCAGAGTAATCAAGAAGGATTTGTTAAAACAATTTACTCTATTATACCATGTGAACAAAAGTGCTGTAATCATGAGATTAATTTCAGGCACTCTATGCATTTAGGGCCACCAAATCCTAGTATTAGGACTGTGTCTTATATTTAATCCAAATCTTTTCTTTGTAGACCATTATATTCAGCTCAATTTGGTATCAAGTCCACTTAATGATGTCCAACAGCTGTGACTGAAACTGCTAAATGAAGAAGGGGCCACAAGGCACAGAGGTGGTGGCATAGTTGTAAAGAAAATAACCACCTGATGATTGATTAGCCACAACTTTGCTTTTGAATAAAAGTTATTCACGCAGGTAACCATTTCCATTGTAAATATCATAAGGATTATCACTCTTATTACACAAGGATTATACTTATTATGATTCTTTTTGTCACAATAGCAGGATTCTCATCAGATGAGTCTCAATTTTCCTGCCTCCCATGACTTTCTGGTCTTAATGAGCCATCTGGGTGACCTCCTTCTCCAACTGCCCTCACAGCAGCTTTTTAACATACAGAGCCAACAAAAAAGTGACTGCACAGAGCTTCTGCCAAAGGAAAAGGAGGGGAACAATGCAAAACCAAGTTGAATGAGCAAAAATCCTCACCAGCAATATCCCTACACACTCTCAGGCTACCCAGTACCTGGCACAGCTCCTGCCACAGCCACACCAGAGTGGTGTGTGCAGGCAGAACATCTCTGGCAGTAGCAGGGAAGCTGCTGCTGTCCTGCAAACAGCAGCAGTGCAGGGAGCCCTCAGAAAAACCAGGCACAGCCATTCTACAGCCCAGCACGGATCATCCACTGTGACCACAGTGACAGAAATGACAGCAGAGGACTGAGCTCTGGTGGAAAACATCCAACAAAACAAAGGGAGGAGGGAGACTAGAGAAAACAACAACAACAACAACAACAACAACAACAACAAAAAAGGAAAAAAGAAAAAATAACAGATAGGGAGAAGTGGGGGGAAAGAGTACTAAATGTAGAATGCTGAACTGAGGGAAAGAAGGTGAAAACTGCAGAGGAAAAGAGAACGAAAATATTAGTATCAAAAGGATAAAGAAAAAGCAAATGAAAAACAGGAGAAGAAATGACTAAAGGAAAGCATTAAGGGGCTTAGTGCAACAGCTTTATAGCTTTATTATTCTCTGAAAGCTCTTTTAGTATTAATAACAGGGGAGATTAAGGGTGTTTCTTTCAACTATCAAATTTAAGAAATATTTCCTCCTCCTGTCTTTCATTCCAAATCTAATTTCCCCAAACATTAAATCACAACTAGGAAAGACTTTCATATAAGACTAAAACTGTGATGAAGTCTGGAATAGGCATAAAATAGCAGCATCTTGAATAAGGCATCATGGTTTCTGAAGAGATTTTTGTTTTCTTGCTTATTTGCATTTTAATATCAAACAGACTTTGAATTCTGAAAATAAAGGCAGTATATTCCACCTGTGTTGAACTCCTTCCCTTTTTCAAGCTGCACCAAATCTTCCACTGAAGTCAGGAAGAAAACTGCCACTGAAAGTATGGAAGCAAAACCACTGCCCCTGTCACAGCAAGACTAAATCTGCCTTTAAAAACCTTGGGCTGCAGCTGGTCCCTCACATCTGTTTCCCAAGAGATTTCCTTGCTCACCAGCTCTAACACAGACATGGAAGGGTTCACAGGTGACCCTCTCAGAACCCCAATACCTCCTGCAGAAGCTGCCTTTGGAGCCTCATCAGAGAAACTTAACAGGGTGAGGCAGGAATATTGGCCAAACATTACCATGATGTGAGAAATTCTGACACAAAGAAGTGTTTTCTTCAAATTGAGCAAAAATGAAAAGGTGGCTTTCAAGATAAACAGTGGGGAAAGTATTTTTCTGTTTCAAAATATAGTCATCATCTAAACATTTGTGAAGGAAATGGAGGCACTGAAAATCCAAAAAGTCTTTGGCATTCTCAGGATTTCCAGCACCTTCCAGTGGAAGTGCTGCCAAGGCTGGGCCAGCTGCCCAAAATCCTGCTACAGAAATTTAGGCTGGAGCAATGCTACAGATGTACAACCCTGATCTCCAACTTGAGCCTTTCAAAACCATGTTTTTCACTACCAGTTTCCTCATTCCTATCTTCACCTTTCTGCCCCAGAAATGCAGCAGGAAGTCCAGAATGCTGGACTAGTGGAACACTCAATTTGACCCTTACTCATTTTCTGGGATGGCTCCTCATCTTTTGGAGAGTCATTTTTGAAGACAAACTCCACTGAAGCAATAGAAAGCATATCCATGACTGGAGAGCATAGGCCAGTCAATAAAATTAATGGCTTATATATTAAAACAAATTAAATGCCAGAGTCCTGTGCTTATCATGTGAACATGCTCAGATTCATTAATAGAAACTGGTCGATTCCCTGAAGTACATGCTGGGATAATAGAACAAATGCATTTGTACTGACAGTCACTGGTAAATGGCTAATCAATCCCTCAGTGCTGCTTAATTAGTGACTGCAGGAGACCCTTTTAATTGGCACCTGATACTTGATTTGAACAGACAAATAAAGTGCCACTCAGCCCTTTATTGCCAGTGAACCCTTTTTTTTTTCCCTATTAACTCCACTGTAGCCCCTGAAGAGCATTCCTGAAGACCAGACTGAATTACCAGTTCCCTGTCACACACTAGCCTGACACCCTGAAGTATTTTATCATGATTTCAGTGCTGATGTTGCATTGAAACACTGCATATGATCTGCTGGTTCTCAAGATGGTTTATATTAATACAAGTTCTAGACTGTCACTGTTCAGAGAGTAGGTAGTTACAAGGAATGCATTGGTTACATTATAACTGGAATAATTTATTGTTGAGCAAGCAAGTTCAACAAGCACTATAAAAATCAATTTATAATTTTTATGCACTTCATCTAGGCTGAAAAATGGTTTTGTTCTCCACTACTTTCTGACTAGACCTTTTTGACAGAAAAAGGGGGAATAAAGCTTTTAAAATTGCAGTTCAGTCAGCAATGCACTCTGGAAATCGAGATTAAAGATGACAGTTTCCAGATGCATAAGTTATGCTTGCTTTGTTTTATGGACCTAAGGCCACCACGGTGCCAGGCAGTCCCTTGGCAAAGAAAATCATCCAAAGGTTAAAGAAAGAAACGTAGTTTGACAGAGTCAGCCAAAAACATAGGTGACTTGCATTAGCTGAAAAGCTATTCCACTTCTGTTTACTCCTTCAAATCACCAATTCACAAAGGGTAAGCTGGTGGTTACTAAAAGTTGCAAGAGCAATGGCAGTTTTGCAGGAATTAAACGAGGAGTACTAAAATCTTCAGTGGCTGTACCTGTAATTGCTATGCAAAACACAAACCACACACCTTCCCAGTAGCATGAAATCCAATTAATACAGTCCTGGGAAGACTCAGTGCTCCAGTTCTGATGAAGATTTAAAGGTGCAATGACAGATTGTAAGAGTTAGCTGGGACTCACACTCTTAAAGACCCTGTTAATATTGGCAAGATTTACTTAGCACATGTCCAGCTGGTCAAGTGAAAGGGAGAGTTCATCATCCCTATGGACAGGAGTGTCTGATCTGCATTGTATCACCAGGCCAGGCAGAGGGAGGGAGACACAGGCATCTGGCAAAAACCCATTCCAGCAAAGTTTACTCAGAGTGTGACACTAGGACATCAACCACAGAAGGGGATCCCACCATCACACACCTCTGAGCTGTTCAGGGAATAATAAACCTGTCACCAGACTGCCCTGCTCAAAACCAGACCCAGGTCTGGGGTGCTCCTTGTGCAGTGCTGCATCTACAAAATTAACAGTCACACCTGCCAGGATCCAGCCCCCTGTCACCACCATTTAACACATTGCTTCACATCACATACACATTTATTAAAAGGGCCTCTGAGTTATCCTTAGCAATGATTAGCTTTGATGAAATGCCCCCTGTTCACAATCAGCACTTTGCCTTGTGATTTATCACTAAACCAGTTTATCATGTTACAACCACCTTCTAATACTTTAAAGTCTGAACTGTTGTACAGTTTAGACTTACATGTACTCTGTTGCTATTTACTTCATTTTTATAATATTCAACCTCTTGGACTCACACATCCTTGGGAGCCTGTTGCACCAGCATCCCAACAGTGGAGAAGGGTGAGGAGCACAGTGCAAAGCCAGTCACACACACGACATTTCCTGCTGGACAGGACCTGCTGCTTTCTGCACTGTGCAAGGTCACAGTCCCGTGTTTGACAGGTGGCTCCTTAAGCCAAGGCAAAGGGCACAAGAAGACACTGTTGGAAAGAACAAATAGCTCCACAAAAAACCCCAAACCTATTCTGCAGGTAAAGGAAGAAGTGTATGTGTTGGAGAAACTTTGAACCCAGAAGCTGGTGGCAGGTAATACACTCACACAAAAGTTCAGGCTTTGCAGGATCATTTATCACCTGTGACTGTGGCTTGCAGTGAGAAAAGTTCAATCTGTGTAAAGCACCAGCACTGCTTTCCCTCTGCACAGGAGGGTGATACATCTCAGGGAGTTTTAACAGTGGATTTTCAATGCTCTACCTATCAAACTATTCAATACAAACACGTATTTCAGAGAGGCTTAAAACATGAAACATATAGAGGAGGGTTCCAATTTGAATTAACCAAGCATCTTCCTCCCTCCCCCTCCCTACTCTCCATAGGTTTCCTCTTATTCAAATCCACCATGCCTGTAGACTTCAGTGTGGGAGGAAATACAGCTTCTTATGGAAAGGGGAAGGAAGGACATGATTGTAGTTTAGACAATTTTGATTTCCTTGCTCACCACCAAAGACAACCACAAATTTTTTGTTGTAGAGTATTTAACAGAGGACTGGAGTTGGGCAACAGCAGCAGTGAATAGGAAGCAAGAGAATTTCAAAGAACAGAAAAGTAAACAGAACTTAAGGTAAACAAGTTATCTTTCAGAAGAAAGGCTATCACTTCAGAAAAAAGTGATATAAGCAGGTGTTGGAGAAAAACAAGTACACCTGCATATATCTTTATTTTCAAGCAGAAATTTCTGTTTCCTATTCCAGCTCAGAAGCTGAACATTTGTCACTGAAAGCAGAAAAGTTTGGGTTTGGAAGCCTTGCTGCCTTGCCCAGGGAAATTACAGTTTGGCTGCTCTGTGTTTTCACTTCCTTCTCAGGACCAGGACTCAGGTGGACACAAACATGAACAACACCTCAATTTCTCCTTATCACAACTAAGAGGATGAATGATTCTTAAAGGAGTCTCCTAGCTCAGTAGCTCCAGCCATAACAGAGATGAGAAAAATGAGCTCAGTAAAGGGAAATGCCTACAAAACACTATCAGAGTTATTCTGTAAAGAGCAGTGATTAGTCAAGTCCCTTTAACTCACAGAATGAGACATTTCTGCTGAAAGGCATCCAGCCAGGCTGGAGAAACACAGCTCCCACCTTCCTGCTGCCTCATCAGCTACATCAGAGCAGGGGGAACCTGTGTCCCTTCAGCAGGGTGTCTCTGGCTCTGACAGGTATAAACCTTCCAGCAGAGCCCTCACCATCACAGACACATCTGCCAGCTCCAGCCTCCTTGCAGAGGACACAATTAGAGTTGGGCATTATTTAATGAATGTCACTCCCAAACTTCATCTCTGCCTGCATCCTTTCAAATCAGCCCAAGGGTTGTCTCTGCAGCTGCACCATTTGGATGGCAATGGAGCAACACCTAAAGGAAGGCTTGAACAATCTGAAAATGCAATTACTCCAAAGCTGGGCATGGAACTGTACGTATTTCTTCCCCATCAGATCAGAGAGAACTCTGCTTTCAGATTGTGCAAAGTAATTTCCTCAGCCTAGCTTTCTCCCAGCAGCACAGTGATAAAACTCCCCAGCTCCTGAGGGGATGTCTGCAGTGCAGTTGGAAGATGCAGCTCTAGGATGCACAGGCACGTGTCACAGCTTTCACCTGGCTGGCACAGCCTGGGAAGCTTCAACAGGACATTTCTGAATCAAACCACTGGATTCCAGCTGCAGCCACGGATATTTTTTATTCAGCACCTTGGAGATGGCACCATCACAAGGGCCCTCAAGGTCTGAGCTGTTTAGAGAGCCAGCTGCAGGGATGCACCTCTCTGATCTCACCTCTAAATACCACATTAAACTTTGAAGAGCAATGACAGACCAGCAGTGCTCTGACGCTGAGACATTTCAGCTCTGAAATGCACTTTGCCCTGACAGCTTTAGCCAGGGAAGGCTGCAGAGGGGGGAATGATGCTGCATACCAAGAGGGATTTGTCCATCCCAGGATTAGGGTCTATATAATTTAAAGTCATGCATACTTACACTGCCTGGCTTTTGTTGTTATACTTTCCAAGGGCTTTTTAAATGGCTCCAAGAAACATTTAGGGGAAGAAAAATAGCCTGAGATCTGGACTCTCCAAGATATTTTAGCATTAACAGATTAGAAAATTACCCAGGGAGGGTCAGAAATCATTCCCTAAGTAGTCTCAGAGGTAATGAAATAAAACCCACTGAAAGACAAATAGGAACATGAAGGCTTGAATATCACTATTTCTGCTTTAATCAGAGATTCCTGAGAGATCTAAATCCACTAATGCTAAATAGCAATAAACAATAATAGCACTTACATGGACCTATTCAACTCTGAGGTGTTATAGGCACTCATTTATGAGTGCACAGCACATCAAAGAGATAGTGCTATTCTTCTGTATCACCAATATTATCTAAAATTGGAATTTCTGTTCCAGAAGAAATGCTCTTGGAGTGTAGTTTCTCTTCCAAGCCGTAATAATTCCTCTAAAAACTTAATTTCATGGGCATTTTTAAAAACACTTTGCTTCATTTTAGCTGAAAAATCATGAAAATAATTGATACCAGTATCAGGTCTGGTCCACAGCTTTGCAGCTCTAAAAGCTGATCCTGTTTAGATACTCCATTTTTCTTTCAAAATCTAGTTTCACCCAACTGCCACATCCTGCAAAGTTGAATTCTGATAAAGCTGCTTTTTCTAGATGAGGAATGTGCTGGTCAGAAAGAAACTGCTGCAGCAGGGAGGACCATGCACAGTTACTCACACAGCACCTCATTTTCCAATTAAAATACAACCAGATTTTATTCAGCTATTATTGCATGACGAAAATTTGACAATGCAGACAAAATTCACAAATTAACAAGGATGAAAAAACCTTTTTATGTAGGGAACACAGGCAGCAGAGCAGCATGATAATTGTCCACAAACTCAGCTACCACAGAGGCTGACTTGGAGTCAACCCAGCCAAGCTAAAGCCAAGCCATGTAACCCCTAGCATGGGCAATTCCTTCTCTCCAAGCACTTGCCCAACACATGACTGGTTTGCAGTGATTTGCATTGGGAACCATTCACTTCCACGAGGCTGGTTCAAAATTTATTAAAAACACACACAAATTAGCCTGTCTTAATTATGTCTTCATCAAATGCAATCACAGTGGCTGGAACTTTCAGCTCACCACCTTGTACATCCAAGGAAATGAAATCCTTCAGGCAAAATGTTTACCAAGCTGAATAAGCCAGAGCGGTGGGAAACCAGTGTCACATGAAAAATTAAGAACTGTGGTGTTTCTAAAAGCCTTCCAAACAGTGGGGAAAAAAGCAATCAAAATGCATTAGCAGAGGAGGGTATTCACACCTCCCCTCGACCCTTTTTCAAAGCTATAAAAGCAAACTCTGCATGAGCAAAGCAGATAAAGCTTGAATGGGCAGGATTAATTAGAAAACAAAATAGTAATGGGAAAAGCTGCTGTGCTTTTTTTTCCCCTGCAATTTTCAGTTCAGTAAGTGGCCACTTACAAAACCCAAACAAAGCACTCGAAAAACCCTACCATGGGATGACATCTCCTTGTCTTTCTCTGAGTAATGAACCTATTTTCTTCTTCCTTGAAGATAAGACAACTTTTGACTATGAGAAATATAGGAGAAAGTTTTCTATTATACGTATAGGTCAGCTAGAGTACAGAGGCAGAAAATTGCAATACAGCAGTGATACAAAGTTGTGGAAGATAAGTTTTCCAGATGCTTTGCTCCACTCTCTGCTCAGATTCCAGCATTTCAAGGGCAGTTTCTGGAACTGCCAAGAGATAAGAAAAGTCTCTGACTGGAGTTCATTGATTTCGTAGATAAAGGAAGGAATGGATCACAGGGGTGGGGGAGAAAGGGGAATGGAGGAGGAAAAAAAAAAGGAAATAAAACTTTTCTGTTCCAATGCAGGGGTAAGTGAGGATGGAGAGGGAGAAGCCTGACCAGGAGGCACCAAAGGCTATTTGTTCAATCTAGTTGGCACTGAACCTGAAACTTCAGATCTTGGCACTTGTTCCCCTGAAGCCAATGGATGCCCAGCAGATTTCTCACATTGTGCCCACATTCTTGGCCCTGCCAGGAGGATTTGGAAGCAAGGTGTCAAATCACGAAGCTATTTAAGCAACAGATGAGTCAAGGATTTTGTAACAGAAAGCAAGACTGGGTGACACCAAGGCAGAATAAGAGACAGCTGATTAGCTGTGAGCTGAGAGGCTGTGCCACAGCATCTCTGTTCCACAAACATCATCCCAGTGTGACAGGGGGACACGAGAGATGGGAGAGGATTCTTCAACAGCAGCAAAGAAAGGAAGAAAATTAAATTCCCTGTCTCTCAGCTGTAAGTGGTCTAATGAAGTGACAAGCAGATTTCCCAAAGTAAAAGCAAGGCATGCCTCTGTCTGAATAAGAACACCATTAGACTGGAACTTGAAACAAGCTTGTGAGAACAAATGCTGAAGTGGAATCATCACCTTTTCTAACAAAAACAAACAAACAAACAATCACAAAAATCAACAAACCAAACAAAAACAACAAACAAACAAAACCCCCAATCAACCAACCAACCAAACTCCACCACACTACAATTTTCTAGCACAGAATGTTTCCTTGCCCAGGCAGCAGAAGGCTGTGCCCCAGCAGCACTGCCCCAGCCCCAGGGCAGCACACTGGGCTCAGCAAAGGTCAATCTGCAGCCCAGCCTGGGCTGGAGTCTCCCAGGGAAGGATTCCCTTCTTCCAGGACATTGCAGAACTACAGCTGTAAATGCTGCCTGGTCTTCAATCAAGTTCTCTTTTCCCAGAGATATATTTTTTCTGGTGGAGAAAGTCCCTCAGAACCTCTCCAAATTACTCCCTGCATTAGGGCAATTAGTGGATGAGTCCAGGGCTGACAGAGCTGGATCCCTTCCAGAATCCTCCAGTCAAGCAAATCCAGCCCTCTACACTTAATTAAACTGCAAGTAAAGCACTAATAGGTTTGTTTTCATCACCAGGATGCCCCACCAGCCCAGAGTTTTGCTTCCAAATGACCTAGCCAGAAACCACAGGCATTCAAGTGATCTGTTATTAGGAGTATTTATCACCAGGCAGGTATTTCAGCTCTCAGAAGTCTCCACGATGGGAATTGAAAGCTACAGAGCCTGTCAGGAACCTAATGCCATCACCTCCCTGCCCCAACAGGCTCACCCGGGTCCTGTCCATAGAAAGGGCTCACATCATTATATAATATACATTATATCATGTAGAGTAGGTAGCTAATCAGAAAATGTTTTCATTTACATTTTAGCAACATGCTTTTTTCCTCCTGAGAGACTCAGCTGAGCCCTGTTTGTGAGTACATTCACTGACTGCTTTCACAGAGAGGCAGTTCTGAACTCAGAAACTGCCTGTGGAAGTTTCATTTCCTCCAGTTTGTCTTATTTTCCTTTCACTCAGATACACATCTGAATTGGCTCAGGAAGCTACACATGATTCTTGGAGGAGGCAAGCACAAGACAGTTTGGAGAATTCATTTTAACACCAAGTAAGGGTGTCGTTTCATTAGTTATTTTCTTGGAATTAGTCACACATTAGCAGCTTATGACCTGTGTAAATGAAAACAAAGGGTTTGGTTTCACTTTTCATTCATTTTAATTCAGAGGCTCTACTCTGATCAGTTTACAGTATGGTTTGAGATAAGCCACAAACACTCCAGATTTATTTACAGTGACAGATATTTCCAATGTTGATTGCTCTCACAGGTACTTTACATAGCAATTGCCCTTTTGTAAAAAAATAATAAGAAAAAGAAAAGCACAACTAACAAAGGAAGAAGTGTCACTTTGGGCCACTTCCAATGCCATGAATTACACCAGGCTGAATTCAGCTGGAACATATCCCATAAGGATGCATTAATTCCACACACTTCAAACCTAGCAATGTTGAACAGATTTATCAGGAATAGACAATTCAGAATGTAAGAGTGATTTAAGATGGTGCAAAGGGGCACATATGCTGAGCCTCTCCTTAACTGGCCAATTTTTTTCAGCTGAGCTATCACTGACTGTGGCATATTTCATTACTGTGGAAACCTTCCTTGGATATAACATTAAAGGAGAATGCCCATTCCCATGCCTCTGTTAAAGAATCTGTTACAAGTTTCTTTAGAGCAAAAGAGGATTTCAAGCACTGGGATTTTTTTTCTGTAGTCCCCTCAGAAATTAAGAGACATATTTTTTACATTTTGAAGTTGAGCAGGGAGCACCAACAAAATCCTTGGCACCATTTCCACAAAGTTAATGATTTAGTTGATCTTCCTTCTGAGCTCAGGTAACACCCAAAAGGCTGAAGGCCTCCAGCAAACCTAGAAACCTTCAGAAAAATCTGTTTTGTCATCTACTTAGATAGCTCCAGGGCAACCCTGTTAACAAGGCTAAATGACTCTGAGGCATTTTAACCCCAAGCCCTTGCATGGTGGCACTTTGATCATGCCCATCATCAGGGTATTGTTTACATCTAACCTTAGCATTTGCCCTTTCTCCAAAGTGAGATAGGTTAGAGAGGATGGAATTGGCTTCCTGTGCACAGCATTTATCGACCTGAAGAGGTCATTATGATAGACTGCAAGTCCACAAGGTCCCTGCACTCCAGCTCTGATTTCCATAAGGTTATAGATTTTGTGATTACAGCTACTCTGTGGAGGTGCATTTAGTTAACAATTGCAGCCAGGTGCCCAGTCCAGCCTGGCTGAAAGCAGAGCCTGGTGAGGAGTTTTGGTGCAGGGTGTGCTGTGAGCTATTGCTGAGCACTTTACAGAAACACACAGCATTTGCCCATGGACAGAGATGAGGTGACTTCATGCTGGAGACCTCCAGCCTCAGCTTCATGGCTCCATCCAGCCCCAAGACATGTACCAAGACCATTAAAAGGCCCTGACAGCATTATTCTGACCAGAGACTAGCTAAGCTGGTGTCCAGGACTGCCTTTAACTTTTATACCTCTGTTTACCAGGCTAAAATAAAGCACTGCCAGAGTCCACTTCCACCTCCACAAGATGGCCCATAAATACTGAACTGGCTTGTATTTCAGGAAAAAGGATAGGCCTGAATGCCTCAAATTGCATTTTTCTCTCTTATAATGAGATCCATGGGTCTAGCAAGAGATATCAGCCCCACCTAGCACACTGCCCTCCTTTCTCCCATTGTTACTCAGACACATAAATGTCCATCTCCAAAAAGATTAAGGCACTAAAAGGATGAGATACTGGCCTATACCCTGGCTGCTTGTCACAGTATTTTAACTTGTGTCTTACATGGTACTTTTATTTGCTTGTAAACAATATTATAAAACTAGACTGAGTTTTCTTGGGGAGGGGGAAAAATTAGAGACCAAAGTATTGCCATGGAGCATTTTTCCTGTGCTGAGAGGAAATTTTAAGGTTTCTGATCACAAGACTTTTTAAAAACCATCAACTGTTCTCAGAGGAAAGACACATCTCCACTTTTATTTGCTAACTTGATTGGTGCTCTATTTTTTGTTCAAGATTCTGCTGAGTCTGCTTGGCTCATGGCCAAGGGATGCATTTTGCCTCTCTATTTGTATCAAGTTAAGAATGACCATATACAACTTGATGGGGAACAGACTGATAGAGAAACAGAGTATTAAATAAACCCATTTTCTTAGCAACATTTCCATCTTCTCTGGTACTTCTGAAGCTCTGGTTTTCAGCACCACTCCACGCTGACACAAACTGTCTGCCTCTTGACCTTAACCAGATCTGAGCTGTGTCAACACTGAGTGTCAAATTCAGATGGAGTAAATTGCTCTGAACCTCACCTTTCTTACAGCCTGCCCTGAAGCTGACAGTGCTTCATACTGTAGGAGATAATTACCCAGGAACCTGTGGCATTTACCATGGATGAACCGTGCCCCAAAGGGCACCTGGACATTTCCAGCCCCGCATTTTTTATTCAACCAATGACACCCTTAATTAAGGCCAACTGAAATCTTAATCCTGGATATGCCTGTTTTTCAAAAAAAAAGAGACCATTATCTCCAAGCAGACAGTGTATCTGATCAAGGTACAAAAGTTTCTGTGCATAACATAAAACCTTTGGTAGGAATGAAGACAGTATTTCTCTGCTCCTAGAGCAATTAATTAGTGCTCAGAGCTGTGTTCAAACACTTTCCCCTAATGCAGCAGACACCAGCTATTGCCTCACACTGAACTTCTCCTAAGCCTAAGATCTGTAATGTCTGTTTCTGCAACTTAACAAAGCCAAAGATAAATCCCTTCTCAGAAGGAGAAAAAAAATTGCCAAAACACAAAAGGGTTTAATTAAGAAACAACTCCTCGTTTATCAGTATTGGTATGAGCATGTAGAACCACACAGGGAGTTCTTAGCAGACAAGTCTCAGGAAGGAGAGGATCTGCCTTTGCCACGTTTGTGGTTACTCTGCTCTCATCAGAGGTGAGCAGGAGCTGCCAACTCCCAGTCAGTCACAGTGGTGAAAACCAGGAGGAACCTTACCTGATCCAACAATTTTTAAGAGATCTCACATGCTTAATTTTTGATTTAAACCTTCTGTGGATCAGATTCACTTTGGGGTGGGAGGTTTACACGTGTGCCTTGAGAGCCTGAGGTGCTGTAAATCCATTTATGCAAGCCTGATCGACTGTTAATTACTGCAGTCTAAACAATTGGGAATAACATGTTCCAGATCCATAGTCACCCTCTTCACATTAGCCAGGCAATACCTGGCCTAGCACTACCAGCCTAACAGAAGATCGTGGTTTTTATAATTTCAGAGATATTGCTCACAAACTCAAACTTGCATAAAGATGGTTGCAGTACAAACCACAGAACGAGGAAAATTAACAGGGGCACAACAGCACTGCAAATCTTCCATTTGCATCCATTTTGCCATTCTGAAACAGGTGTTCTGCTGGGCTTCCCCACTGGATATGCAACTCACTAATTACCAGATTTGTCTCAGGACCACTGGCACTAATTAACACTGCAGTCTAATTAATCAGAAATTTAAATTCCACTGAAGATCTTCTGTGCAGCTATTTCTGTTAGGCACAATGGAGGACATTTTCTGTTGTTTGGTTTGGCTTTTTTGACAGTTTATTTTGCTTTGAACTAGTAGCAGGATTAATAGTCTTGATAAGAGTAGAATTGATCACTTTCTATTAAACACCTTTTTGTCTTTACGTGTTTTTTTAAATTAACATTGTTCTTATCAAACTCAAACACATAGCCTTACCTTGCCTTTTATTTTATTCTCAAAACACAGTGGTTTTTTAATATGACATTAATCAATATGTTAACTGTTGCTGGCCATACATCCTTCCATCTCTAGCCTTCCATGAGGAGGCTGGGCTTAACCAAGGAGTCATCCTGCACAGATTTTAAAGACTGAAATACCTACAATTCCCTTCTGGTCAATATTAATTTCAGTCCCATGGGAGAGAAACGTCAATTTATTTTTTTTTTACCAATGCAATTATTTTTGGAAGATGTGAAAGAATATAAGTACTGATTGCTTTAACTAAAAAAAGAACTACACTGGCATACATAATAGATGATAAATGCTACCTGCTTTAAATAATCCTCTTTCCATACTGTTACTCCTCTACACCTCTGTGTAGGTTTATCATAACCCTTAGCCCTACAATCTATGATTAAGGTGCCTCATTAGCTATTTGCACTTTTCACTACTTAAATAATTCAAATGGAACATTACATGAGCCTCTGCTATAGAGGCTTAGAGCAGACATGGCTTTGAGGAATTTCAGCACAGCTTGGTCACACAGTGTTTCACCAGGCTCAGACAACACCTCAGTCCCCATCCAGCAGGATTTCAAACCTCTGGGAATGCCCTGCCTGATTTTCTGGAACAGCAGGAGGTCATTACACCAGTGGTAAGGTTTGGAAAACACAGACACACCAGCTAAAACCCAGGTAAACTGCCAGATAAAAGCCAGTGAAAGAAACCCTCCAGCTCTGGCTGTTCTGGGAGGTCTGGGTCACTGAATACTTGAGCAGCTGAGGCAAAGGGAGCTACAGGTGCTGAAATATCACACCTAATGTGGGGTGGAGAGAGTACCATGGGCAGGGCTTAATCCTGACACTTTACTGAGTCTGAACAAACAGAAGTTAACATTATCTTGCTTGCTTCCGTGTGGGGTAACATGGCAAGTCCTGACTGGCTGTGCACTTTGGAAAACTTTCACTGATTTAAGAGATTAAACACACCTGAACAGGCAACAACTTGCAGAAAGGAAGCCCTCTGTGTGAGGAGGAGGCACAAACAGCACACCTCTCCCTGCCTGTGCCCCAGCTCACCTGCACTGAGAAACACCAGCAGCTCCTCCACCAGGTCCACCCTGACCCAGATGCTTTTACACTTGTACAAAAATAACATAATGCAGGGCTTGTACCCCTCTGAAAAGCAAGGCATGTTTTCCATCTCCCATTACACATCCATGCATCACTGCATTTGTTTTCCAGGGTTTTTGTCTGGAAGGAAGAGGGGCTTTGCAATCATCCTGCTGCTTACACCTACAGCTGGTGAAAATGAGGGACAGCCAGATGGTGTCTCACCAATTGTTCTGCAGCTGGCCACAACCAAGGCAGCTGGGGGAGACAAATGCTCCCACCACACTCATCAGAGAACAGCACAAAAAAAGAGATACAGCTCCACAGAGCAGAACTCCAACTCATTATTTGACAAAAAATAGAGGATTGAGGAAAATTGTTTTGTGTAATTGCCAGAGGAGAAAGAGGAGAAAATATCACCAACCTAGAAACTCACTGGTGTTATCAAACCAGTGCAGCAAAACCTAAATGAATGTGGTTGATTCCCAAGACATGGAAGTGAGGGATGGTCCTTTGGCTGCAGAGTTGCCAGCCATGTGAGCTCCTTGTGATGCTGCTCACTTCCATCTGCAAGCTGCATTTCCTCCTGTCCCCTGAACTGCTCAGATCCTTCCCTCCCTGCACCACACACCATGGAGGACAGAAGCAGTTCTGAGGCTCACAAGCTGCACTGCCCATTTCTGAGCAAACACTCAGAGAACTAATCATTAACACAAGCAGTGAGGTGATGCCATGGCTACAGTGGAATTCTGCTCTACTGAGGTGCCTACCTAAAAACCCTTGGATTTCATTTGATGTGACACACATAGACCTGTCCTTGACTGTCACAGCACAGGCTGCAGTGAGCCACCCTCCCAGCTGAACCAGCCAAACAAGGAATCTCCATCTCCAGCTTTCCATAATGCTCAAGCACCAGCTGACTTTAAGATGGGAACTGTCATTTTGATGATTTCACAGATGATTTGGAAAGGCAATTCCCTAAAAGGTCACTGATTTGTCTCTCTACCCCTTTAGCTTCATTGCATCCAGGGGCTCTTCAGCTGCTGAATCCATTCTCAGAGCACTTTCCAATACATCTCTCCAGCCAGTCATGCCTTTAGCCTTACAACCCTCAGCTGATATTCCCATAGCCCTGGATAAATTGTGCTTCCAAGCTCTGATTTCTTATTCCAGAGCTGTGATGGCAACAAGTACTCTAAAAAACATCTACAACAGTTGTGCACATCTTATTATTCCCATCCCCCTCTCACTTCAGCAGAGTCTCTTAAACTGCTTGTGAACACTCAGGAGCATGTACACACTTGCTGAACCTTCACTGTGTCAAGTAATTGGTTGGGATCCATCATGAAAGGCAGGGGAAAAAAGACCCCAAACATGATTTCAGTCTATGGCAGACTCAAAGCCACTAACATTCTTCCAGCATGACAATACAACACTGAATGATGCCTCTTATCTTTGATAGAAATTGCACAAAATTGCAAATGAAGCATTTGAAATGCTCATTTTCTTGAGAAGGAAAACCAAAGCAATCTCCAGAGATGTGGTGACAAACTATCACAGTTCCTCCATCATGCCACATGATCAGGCATTTGTTCTCTTCCTACAGTCCATCTTTTCAATGCACTCAGAGTTTCTGGTTTTGCTCTTTTTTTCTGCAGTCAAGTAACTACTCAGCACTACTACAGAGCTTCTGCATTTCATCCCAGAGGTTTCACCATCCAAATGATGAAGGAAGGGAATCCTGTGCATGCAGATTAGGCAGCTGTACCCTGCAGAGCCAGCCAGCATGAGACTGAGGATCTCATAATGACCAGAGCTCCTGAAGCTTCACAGACTGGCTGCTCAAGCAGGGGCAATCTCACCCCAGAAGAGAGAACAATCTCAGGTTATTTGGGAAAGGCAAACGTGGTCACTGACACTTTGACTGCACAAGAGGCTTCTCAGTCCATAGCCTGAAGAATATTATCCCCCAACTCAGTTTAGCCTGACATTTAAATCAGAGGCCCTGGTAGGCAAGTACCTAATAAGAACAGTATTTTGACATTACTGAACAGTACATGAGGAGGAAAATTTTCCATCAACAGCAGAGAAATTATTAGATCCCCCAGGCTTGTACACACCTTCTTTGAAGACAGGTTTCTCCACTAGAGAGAACAGCAGAGGGCCATACATCAGTCTCCATTTTTTTAATAAGCTCAAACTTTTAATGTGCTGAGTGTTTTCACTGAATGATTATCAAGGGTATAATTGTGTGGGCTTTAGCTAAAGGGAGAAGAGAAATAGGTCAAACTTTTGTGCTTTAAGAGTATCATAATGATTACTTTTGCTTAATTAATATTGCTACACATCTATGTAATGATCTTGCAAGGACAAAAAATAACACCTCATGAACTTTTCCCCCTAAGCTTCCCATACCTGAATGTCAATATCAGTAATGACCAAGAAGGAAAAATGGAGATAGATATAAGTTTCATGCAAGAAACTTAAGACACTGTAAACTCATGCCTTTCTACAGATGATGATTCACTCATTAAATCTAGAAACATTTCCAGACACTGAAGCAGAATAATGTGTCTGTGTGGGTATGGGGTAAATGGAAAGCTCCTGTGATGGATAGCTGGAAATGTTAAGATGCTATACTAAGAACATACATTTATGACCAGAGCTGAAAAGACTTGCAAATTTCCCCAGAAACTTAATGTTTTGGCTGTATTTGACTGAATTTCCTATAAATCAATAGGATTATCTATAAATCACCAGTTTGGTGAGCTGAAGGGGGAACAAACCTATTTCCTAACAGGGTCCTTAAGAGTGGAGCACAGTGGCAATATTCCCTCTCCCTGGAGGGATCCCCGAGGCAGCCAGCACGTCTGTGTGCAGCTGACAGCTGAAGCACACACTGCTGGCTCCTGCAGGCTGGAACAACCCTCAGAGTACACTGGGAAGGTAGGGACACCCACATATTGTGTACACATAGATGGATTTCTCATTTTAAATTAAGGTAGGTAGATAGGGAAACACAATAAGCAAGTAAATAAAGTACCAGAAAAGAAACCTAAAGACTAAATTGGTACTGGGATTGCATGGCTGCTGCTCTGGGCTCTGCTTTCAGCACATCACATCCCCAGGGTGCTCTCAGCCCACGCTGTATTGAGCCATATCCACCAACTCCACATGGACCAGCACCTCATCACTGGCACTGCTCCAATGACTTAATCAGAATTTTGCTAATTAGCACCAGCACAGGACTGATGGCTTTCTGCCTGAGAAGATGTGAACGTTTTTCCTGCCTGCTGGCCTGTGAAAGCTTTTGCTAGCATGGGCTGATGTTTTCTGAGGTGGTAGAAACACAGCTGTGTGCTACATTTGCACTCCTGGAGAGGATTTCAGCAGTTCCTTGCCACCCTGATGAGACAGCCCCTAGCAGGATGCAGTCCTGTAAGACCCAGGGATGTCAACCAGGACACTGTGACCACTCAAGTCAGCTGGAAAAGTGCATTTCTGACACCTTTCCAGAGGAAATGAGCCCTGCTGGTCATCAGCTGTGCTGAGCCAAGCAGTGACCCCATTCCAGTGAGAACCCAGCATGTGTGCAGGGCAATTAACAGCTCCCATTTAATTCTGGGAATGAAATGAACAGGGACAGAACAACTGAGCAGTTTAATGAGGGGCAGGGGACAGCACCTCCCCACTCTCTGTGAGGGGGCTGTGTGCACACAGGCAGATGTAGCTCACCTGCCATCCCAGCAGAATTTATTGATGATATTTGTGACAAGAGGCACCTCTACAGTGCAATAGGGATAGAATCCATTTGCACCACACACAGGCTCTGCCTCCAAAAGCACAACACACAAATGCAGCATGGTGACAGAGGAGNGATGTGACCAAGGTTACACTGACACCAAAGGATGCTGAGCATGTTACAGTCCCCTTTATCCAACACTGGTAAGCTTGAAATGCATTCTCAGATGGAAACATAATAAAACCAGAGTCAGTACTGCCAGGAAGCCTAGGTTTAACTGGAGTCACTCAAATTTGCAGAATTGACTAGAAAAGCTCATCAATTTTACTAAGTGAGCATTTCACTAGGTATAAAGAAGATGGACAATAATGGGCATGAAATTAACAGAATAAAAGCAGTCCAGGATCATATAAAATTATAGCCTGATTGCTGTCCAATAAAAGACTACATTCAGAGAATGGTAAAGGCACTGCCACTAATTAACTAAAGGTGTTTGATCACATCATCTTACTCAGATAGACTCGAGGTTGTAGTTGCAGCTGTGCTGGTGTTAAGAATTGAGGCTGTGGAAAGGCAGCACAGATCTTTCAGCTGACCTGACAGCACAGTGCTCCCACTCCCATCTTCAGCTGCTATTCCCTTCAATGCTGCCAAATGTTAAACAGATCCTAGAAGCAAAGAGCTCAGCAGTTAATGTGCTACAATTTACAGCAGGAGCTTCACCTATGTAAAATACAGCTCTTTGTCAGCAGCCTCAGCTGCATGGGTTTCATACAGAAGACACAGAGGCTACTCTGACTCCTAAAGTTATAACTCAGCAGAAGAGCTGGAGCAACAAACATTTTATTATGAGAGGCTGCAGGCTTATTTATTTATCCAGCTTGTGCACCAGGCAGGGGCTAAGAAGAGGATGCAGCCTTTCCCCCAGGCTCACACACGTGGGCAATTCCATGTGTGAACACCTCCCTCCCAGGGAGGGAGAAATCTGACAAACTCAATTCTTTCAATTCCCACGTGCCTGGGGACAGGGCAAGCCAGGGAAGGATGCTGTGGACAGCACCATGATTCCCAGCCTTTTCCAAATTCCTCTCTTTAACTTTTAACTCAGAACCAATAGCAATCCAGAATTATATTTAATGGCTTGATAAGGCTGTCAGAAAGAAACCCTGAGTCAACAGGATTTTAATCTCTCCACCTTGAAGCAAGCACAAAGTGTGAGAGCAAATGTGACTAGAGGGGCGTAGAATGGATGGGTTCTGTATTTGCTTTATGAGGAATCTCCTCAGAGCTTTTGATCCAGATGGAAACCAGCAGGGACAAGAGGGTGTACAAAGTCATCTGTCAGGTACAGTGGCACAGGTACCTGACCTACAGCATTCAGACAATGCATGGGGTGCTGAGATTTGTGTGCCAGGGACCACGTCAATTCACACAGACTGTCACTGTCCTCAAGGGGCCACTCTGGAATCCAGGGGTGACTGATGTGCAAGGGAATCAGCACAGGCAAGCATTGGATTCACCTTAGGATTCCCTCCTAGTGAACTTCTGTAATTCCCCAGGCTGGCTTCATGGCAGCCCTGCAGAACAAACGGTGCTTAAGGAAGGTATTTCCTGTGCTTAAGGAAGATATTTCCTGTGCTTTCTTTCTGGAGCAACTGGAGGAGTTGCAGCAGGGTCCTGGGGAGGTTATGAAGGGGACAGGTATGAGAGGTTGCCTTTTAAAGATCAGGCCACACTCTGGCCTCTTCCCCAACATCAGCTGCAGAACTGCCCACAGTGAGCTCTGCCCTGTTGCAGGCCATTCCCCAAGTCACCAGCACACATCAGGACAAGTGACTTTGGCAAGAAGAAGGCCTGCCAATTAATGTGTGTCTGCAGCAGCCCTTTCACCTCACTGGGACATACTGCTTGTGGAGTTAACTGTCCATTTGCAGCTTCCAAATGAAAGTTGTCAGCTGTGTAAATACTGTTGGTCCCACAGGGAGCTGAGTTCCCAACTCCTGTTCCAAATAGAAGAGAGGATGGGAAATCTGACAAACTCAATTCTTTGTAGGCTCCCTCTGAAGTGTTTCTGCAAATGATAGTCTGGAGCATCCTTCCAGGCTTTACATTTTCCTTCCTTCCTGCATCTGCAGGCAGCACATGCTCAGCAGCTGTGTCCCCACCTTCTTCCCAGTGCCAGCTCCTGGCATCAGGAAATGCCAGCTCCTGGAAATACACTTCTTTGAACTCCACTACAAGCAGGGCAAAATTCAATGTGACACACAAAAATCTGAGTGCCTGTTTTTTAGGCCTGGCTGCAATTTAAATCTCATGAGCTGCAAGATCACCTGGGGGTTCTAAAATTACTTGTGTACAGGTGAGAAAAAGGTTCATTTATTTTCTGGCACTTTCTCCTGGAGAGCTGGGTAGCATCTGCGAAAGGCAGCGATTTCATTTTGATTAACGAGAAAGGTTTGCTGAGCACATATGGAACAAACCCAAAACCACTGTGGGCACAACTGCTGGGTTTACTGCTACCCACCAGTCAAACTCAGCATGGGAGGGCAGGGAACTGGCCTCACAACCAGCCATGGGCATGTCTATGCATTTCCAAAAGGACTCTCAGTCCTCAACCCAACAGCCACAGAGCTTTTAGGACCACAAGGACAGGCTCAATCTCTAGAAGAAAGAGGTCACCATTATTACAGAGTATTTTGGCCTGTTTTAATCAGGGTGGTGCCAGTTTATGCCAACTGCCATTAACCCAGCACTTCCTCTGCTGTTGGAGGTAGAATCAGGCATGGGTTATAACTTCCATATCGAGCACTGGCTTCCACTTAAAGCAGACACACTGGCAGCAGCTGGACAGATGAGATCAGGCTGGTGTTGAGGCTTAAGTGGCATCCTACCAACACTTCCCCCTTGGGCTGTCCAATTTCTCAGGTTTTCCAGTTCATTCTTTTGTCTAAAAATTATTGCTTGTACTTCCTTTGAAAAATCCACTTTTTCAAAGTAGTTTTTTCATCTTCTTCCATCTCTGTTTCTTAGTTTCAGCTCACATGCTATTTCTAACTTGCTCCCCCACAGCTTCGGCTCCATCCGCCTTCCCTGGAATTTTACATTTGAATCATGTCCTCTCTTAATTTCCTTTCTTCTAATGAATTCAAGCCTAATTTTTTTAACCTCTCCACGTGGCTCTAATCCATCAAGACCTTTTTTCCTACTAGTTACTCTCTCCTGCACCTTTTCTAATTTTTCAATATGCTTTCTGTAATAAGAACAAACTGCTGAAGGTAAAAGCCTCTTTTCCGGCAAGCAGAAAGAGATTAGAAAGAATAGAAAAATTCTCATGGCAGCCCTATTTCCCCTCTGTGAGGACAGACAGACACCTCCTTGCAGCCTGAGTAGACCCCAAAGTATCAATCCTGCAGCAGGGGCAAAATGGGAGCAGCTGATCTGCAGGGGATTCATTCTGCTTCCTCATTTACTCACACTGCACAGACTGCAGCTGCTTCTTGCCCTGGTAACAGAACAGTAAAAAACCTGATGCCCACTTCAATAAATATTTCACTCAAAGGACTTTCAGCACTATTGCACAGTGCAGCTACCTTGCAGGCTGGGACAGAACAAGTTCCTTTCAACAGTTTTACCAATTCACTTCCATTTTGACATAGAGAGATGGGGTCAAGCATTTCATTCCCTGAGCATGTCTATCAGCCTCCTCATCTGTTTCGTGGCAGTACGATACCACTGCAAATTCACGAGAGAGATCAATCTAAAGACAGCAAAGATCAGCATCTTTATATCCTGGGTGTCACCTGCAGAGTGGTCTAAAGGTTTATTCATCCCTAAAATAACTGCCCTGAGCAAAAGCCCCGGAGGCTCCTGGAGGAGTTACTGCAGTGCTGCAATTAATGGGTGGCAAACAAAGCAGTTCACAGAAACTTCTGAGAGACTTTGTCAGACATCTTCAACCTACCAAGTTAAGAGAATATGAAAGAGAGAGCTTTTCCCTCCTCATCTTCATTAACTCAGGAGAAACACTCTGCAGTGACATGCTGCCAGCTGTCATCACATTCTGCCTGTTAGTCCTCACAGTAGGAGAAGCAGCAGTGTCTCTAGATTAGAAATGCCTCTAACCCCAAGAAGCGAGTCTGATGCAAATCTCTGAATTACTCTGACTCTTCTGAATTACCAAAGCACTTAAGTTCAGTTCCTAATTCCCCATCTAATTCATAACTTGTAAAACTTGGAAGTAGACACGCAATGCTAAATTTTAACCAACCTTAGAATTAAAATCTGGATCTGAGCTTCTGCCAGAAAGGTTTAGAGCAGTTAAGAAGCATCAACAGATTTTTTTTCTCCTTTCATCCTTGTTTCCAAGGCGTACTCAGAGCAAAGACAGTGCCCCAGTTGTAGGAGCTGCTTTCAAGGCCACCCTCCTCCTGCTCATTAGCTCAGCAAGCCAGAGTGAGCAGGCTGCTGAGGCCAGTAGGAGAATCAACCCCGAAAATACAACACCTGCAGGAACGTTTTGGTTTGAATTTTTAAGTTTCACCCAAACTTTTAAAAACTGTACTGTTTCTTCTACCAAGCAATGAGCGTTTTCAGCAGCTTCCTTTGGTGCAGTGCACAGCCTGGTAGGACACAAGGACACCAAATGAAACATTAGGGATTCCTCCCAGAATAATTGAACCCATCACATTCCATGAGATTTCTACATTTCGTTTAGCCTAAAATAAAAAAAGGCTGTGTGTCTTTCCTGCGATTTTCTTTTCACTAAAGGACTGAGGTTTCTCTGGACGTTCTTCCAGAGAAGGATCAGAAATGCACTGAAGCTCTGACATATTGAGAAAGGT
>VZTT01061101.1:137757-151654 GCA_013400855.1 Buphagus erythrorhynchus
TCAGCATTGATGCAGTAACTTCAAAAGCAGATGTACAAACCAGAGACCTAACACTGAAATTTAAATTGGCAGGGGGGTGGGTGGTAAAAGAAAAGCCATCATTAATCTTTCATGAGCAATCTCTGATTCCTGCAAATTTTTTCATTATTTGAAAGCATTTCCCAAACAGTCAGCATGAATAATTTCCAGACTTTGGGCAGTTCACTAAAATGTCCATTCCAGCAGATGCAATCCAAGATAGGCACTTTTGCAGCACATTGCTGCTGCTGCTTCACCACCAGTAACGTTTCAGCAGAGCTCTAATGAATGACAAGGAGAGAGGCAGTGAACATCCAGCACAAGCTGCTGTATTTTCAGGAAATGGGGAATATTCTTCAGGGAAACCAGACACAAAGATGAATTTCTTACACCCTGCAAGCATTCTCGAATATCCTAAGCAAATTATTCATGAGCATAATTGAGAGGGATGTGGTGAATTCAGCTGCATCTTTCAGTCAGACCTGGGAGCCTCTGTCAAAGGCCTGGCCTCTGCACATGAATGACTGAATGGAGCTCATTAGCCTGAGTTAAAATCAAAGGTAAGATTAGATTGTGGAGTTCTTAATTAACTATAAATCTCTCTCACGATTCTCTGCTTCTGAACTACACAAAGTCTACAAAGAGGTGGCCACATAGAGCAATCCTTTCAAACTAGCAGCCATGCTTGGACAACCAGTGTGCACCCACAGGACAGGAGTTCTGCATCCCCCAGGACAGCAACTCCAGGAAAAACCTGGATGCAGAGCTGCACTTCTCCCCTGCACAGCTGCTCCAGTCCAGAAAACCAAGAGGACACAAAATTTACCAGAATAAACCCATGAGTCAAAACCTGACTCAGATTTCCCATGAGTCAAAACCTGACTCAGATTTCCCATGAGTCAAAACGTGCTGGTATTTCAAAAACAAGGAAAGAGGAGACCATGTACAAGGCTGCCTTCAGCTGCCACTCACCAAAGATGGATGCACTCATTTATTTCAGGGAAAACCTCCTATAGCCCCTGCCTTTGGCAGATTAACCTACAGATCACAACTTGGAAATTACTACTTGGCCTGAATCTTTTTAACCAAGTCAGCCTGAGGAATCATTCACTGAAATCATGAAAATTTGGAGAAACTAATAAACCATACCAGACTGGTTTGGTTGCTTCAGCTCCATGCACTGGTTTTCACAACTGAAACTGCAAGAGGAACCTTTCTCCATCTAACCAAGCCAGTGCTGTGGGATCATGCTCATCCAGCAGCATCTTGGCACAAAAATCTTTCCCAATATTGGAGAGATCACCAGAACCTCTTTGCTGGTCAATACTGAGTCCATCCTCAGTTTGCACAGGAAAAAATTGGCACTGCACTGACTGTGAGGGCATATCACCCAACATGCCCTGTGTATGTTGTAAATACCCCTTCTCAAACACTTTGGGGTAAGAATTTCACTGCTCACAAGACAGACCATGTGCAAACCCAGCGTTTACCTGCAATTTTTTTTCACTCAGCAAAGACCATTCACTTCCCTGACAACACGAGTCACTCAAATGTGATGGATCATGATCCCCAGGGTGGGCAGGAGGGGATTTAGCTCAGGTACAACACGACTGAAGCTGTCAGAGGAGCGCCACAGGACACTGAGTGCTGCTGACAGCCGTGGATGTCCTTCCCAACACTCAGCTCAGGGCTGGCCACATCTGACAGCTGGAGAATAACAACCAGGGAGGGAGCCTGACAAATCAGCCCAGGCTGCCTCAAATTAGACTGGACTGACTCCCTCTCTCCCATGCCGAGGACAACACCAGAAATTTGAGCTGTACGTTCTGAAATGGAACTGGAAGTAAATATGAAATGTGTTCCCAGGGGCCTGAGCAGTTTATGCACTCGGACTTAGCACTTCTTTCCAGCTGTCACTCAGGCAGTGCCTGGTGCTGAGTGCAGATAAAAGTTGTTTCTTCCGTATCCAAAGACTCCTTGATTGCTGTTAGGGAGCCTGGTCTGGGCTGTGAGGAGGATGGAGAGACAGAGCTGTGAAAACAGAAGAGTGCCTCACTCCCTGCATGTATGGTTTTAATTTATTTGTTTACTACTATGCAAACCTAAGGCAATTAGCAATAAATTTAAATTACTTTTCTTCGAGTCGAGTCTGTTTCGACCATGATGGTAACTACCATTTGTCTAGATCACAAGATTTTCCATCTTATTTTCTCCCTACCACCATCCTTCTGAGGGGGAGTGAGAGAACAGCCCTGGCAACAAGCTGAGGGTCAACCCACCACTGGAATATATCAAAATCCACTGCTTATTCTCATGTATTTCAGATAAGGGGATTTAGATGAAGGCTTCCTAAAACTGGGGGAAATAAGGGAGACAGCAGCAGAGTGCACTGGAGAAATTATCATCTTGAGACATCAAGATATTTTACAGAGATCAAAAAGCACATTACACCTGCCTTTATGGAGGTCCACAGGGACAAAAATAAGAACAGCATAACAGCATCCTGGACCCCACCCAGTCATGTTTGTAACATATGTGGCTCCACTGCTGCTCACACACATGAGCACCATGAACAATAAAAGTTAACACATCTGCTATTTCCTTGACAGACCTGCAGGAGGGAAATACAGGTCTAACATCTAGTTTGGGGTTAGGGTTCCCTGGCACCCAGCTGTCAGGAAGCACAGTCTAGACACACTTGTGTGGAATGAAATTGTCCACAGCTCAGTCTTCAGAGGCATTTCCAAACTTCCCCTTCATCAAAGCAAACCAATTCTCCATGTTTTGCAAAGCTTCAGCATTGTGGGATGGAAAGTAGAATGAAGACGAAAAATAAAAGCCAAAATATAAACCCTGTTAAAGAGGGGAAATTGTGCTTTGTGAAACAGAAGGGTTTTTTATGTTAGAAAATGGTTTGAGGTGAAGAGGTACATTAATCTTAGATAGGATGCACAAGTAATGGAGGAACCAGTGGGAACAGCAGAGGTTCCACAGTGTCATTGGAAAACAATGTTATTACATATACAATGTGTGTATTTTGGGTCCTGACAAAGTGTAATGTTCCACAGGATATAAAAACAAATGAAGGAAGAGCTACACCAAGGTCCAGCAACAAACTGAGCATGGAAGAAGGACAAACATTGCTGGGCTAGAGAGAAAAACTGAAGTTCAGAGTAGCAAAGTCTGGTTAGCAGAGCTGCTGCTCAGTAAATGCATCAGCACAGCTGACATCACTGCACTGTCAGTTTTAGCAATCTAGATGGAGAATCTGATGGTATCAAATTGGGATCCTGAGCACTGAAGAGTTCCACACAGTCAAAGAGACACCCAGGCAATGAGGCAGCTCCCTCGTGGTCCCCCATTCTGTCATGCTGAGAGCCAGGGGCATTGCTGCTCTCAGTAGAATACCTCACTGGAAGGTATGCACTGCCTGCCTCTGCCTGGGGCTGTGCTGGGCAGGATCCCATCCCTGCTCTGATTTCTTCAGCCCTTGGCTGGGCTAAGACACAACATAACGAGAGACCTGCAGTCTGCAAGAGAGACTGGGCTTCAAAGCACAGCCCCCACCTGGCTCTGCAGCAATGAGGTGTTTCTGTTCAGCACCATCAGGGCTTCAGAAATGTTTTCTTCCATTTTTCAAAAGGAAAATTCTGCTTTTTAACTACAGTGCTTTCAGTCTGCTCTGTGGAGAGGAACAGCTGTGTTCAGACCTTTGCCTTTCTCTAGCCAGGGATTCCTATCACCGAGAGCTGCAGCATCAAGGAAGGCATGGAAAGCTTTTGAAAGGTAATACTGCACTTTTAAAGCCTTGAAACATGCTGAGAAGGAAGCAGGTCACCTTTGCTACATCTGTCACCAGTGTGAGCTATGTTCCCTGCAAGGGAGGCAATTCTGTGGGCACAGGCTCCTACGTCTGTGTGCCTTTTTCTAAAACAGCTACAATGCAGATGCCAGGAAGACATTGTTCTGGAGCAGTCACCACGTTATAAAATTTGCTTTGTTGGTAGGAAACCAAATCCATCCTAGGAGCCTGCAATTGAGCTTGAAGACGTTTCTCCTGTCTGTGCTGGCCCCTCCATGCTGTTCTGTATCACCACACAGCAGCAACTGCTGGCACAGTTTGCTCCTATTGCTGCAGGAGCTTCAGAGCAAAAGAGAGCTGAGCCCATTAACATAATTCTTCTCTTACCCAGCCCAATCTGATCTTCTCTCCCACTACACCTGTGGCATCACTCCCCTCAAGCTCAAATCTGCAGGTGTAATCCCTATGGAGCTTTATCAATAGCTGGCAACTTCCTCCTATGAGTTTCTATGCCTTCCATTGACTTGGAAGGCAACAGGAATCATCCCATTTCTCTCCTTTATATATATATAAAATATACATTCCTCCTGTCACTTTGCAAATGCTTCAATTGGCCCCAGCTCCACGCCTTCACTCTTCCTGAGCTGAATCCTTTAGAAATTGTTGATTGTGACTACAGATCTCCTGGCACATAACCAAATTTCTTCTTTACAGTGTTAAAGTCTGCCCAGCTGCCAACCCCCTTTCCATGTACACATAAATAAACGAGCTGCTGAGAGCTTTTTCAGCCTGTTATCACTGTATTGGGTGTTCCACACAGAGAAAACTGGAGCAGCTACAACTCACACTCTTTTATTTAATATGTATCAATGCCAACCAGGATCTAATGGACGTAATGATTGAATACTGACAGGCATATTTCTCCAGCCTAGTTCTCCTTTGGCAATAATGCCTGACCAAGATTGATGACTCTAATACCAGAGCAGGCAGTTTGTTTGTTTCTTCTATAGGCTTCATTTTTCAAATAGCCTCAGATTCCCCTTCCCTCTCTCCCAAAGAAAAAGGGATTGGAAAATTGCCATGACTGCTAAGATACCTGTACAAGTGCTGCTGCTGTCTCCTCAGGCCACCAAACCACAAAGGTCAGATCCACTAACATGCTAACTGGGTTTATTCTGCCATAATTCACATGGTTTTATATCAGTATCAAACTGGTGTGTCACAGTGACACATGCAGCTCCCCGGGTGAGGATTCAGTCACTGGAGTGGAACAAAACCTGAGCAGGTCTGATAGGATCACAACAGGCACAATTCACAAGCACTCCTCAAGTGCCCACACAAGATTCCAGCAGTCCTCAGGAATAAGAGTGTCAGCAGCACAAGCAAAACAAACAAAAGAGACTCCACAAGCAAGGCATGGTTTTCTTTTTTGCACTGTCTTGAGGAATCAGCAGCAGATGCCAAGGACCTCAGAACAGCAAGGAAACACTGATGTGCAAATCTAAGCTAGGAGCCATTTTACAGCAGGGAGCAAGGCTGCAGTGTACATGGCTCAAAAATAAGACAATTAAAGTTTGTCTTGCCTAAGGACAATCCACTGGGAGGAAAGTGCACTGCAGCATGCTGTGGATGGCACTTACCTAAGGAAAGAACAGAAAATGGAAGAAAGCTCTAAAACAGAAACTCGTTGGTATATTCTCTTTAAGGAGAAACCCAGAAATTATGTAATCAAGAATGCATTGAACTTAGCCTACTGCTTAGTTCTGTTGTTCTATCACTTGCATTTTTATATGCCTTTTGCAGAGAAGTCACCCATGTTTTGGAGTACATTAAAAAATTAAGATGCAGGTTTTGCTCCTTACTGGCACAAGGACCCCATACAAGGGATATGCTGAAGGACTGGACATAGGAATGTGGCAATACATAGAGAGGCAGAATTTCCTGTAATCCATTAGCAGAAACAGCCTCTCTCTAAAATTTCCTGAATCCCATTTCCATGAGGTATTAGACAGCAGAAGCACTTGTACTTCACAGCAAAAGCAAAATGCAATTGTAGAGATGAGTCCCCAAAGGGATCTTTGCTCATCCTT
Source organism: Buphagus erythrorhynchus (assembly GCA_013400855.1). NCBI lineage: Eukaryota > Metazoa > Chordata > Aves > Passeriformes > Sturnidae > Buphagus > Buphagus erythrorhynchus. Next base: position 143,668 of record VZTT01061101.1, read on the forward strand.
AGCCTAGAGAACTTCTCACTACTCTATTACACTGTTCCTAATTTGAAGCAACGTGTGCTATACAGGAAAGGTTAAACAGGACTGATCAGCAGGAGAAAGTGCATTTTGCACTGAACTAGGTAAGGCTAAACAGGAGCCAGAAGCTGTGTTATACCACAGATCTATACTACAGTGATCCCATACTCTTATCACAAATCCTGTCCTGAATGAAGCATCACCACACACTCACACACCTGAGAAAGCTCAAAGTGTCACTGCAGCTGCCTCTTCAAATACAGAATACAGACCCCTTGAAGTCCTGAAGAGACAAGACAGATGTCATTCATTCTTGAGGACCTTGAGCCATGATTCCCAGTCATACATCCCCAACACCATTACCAACACTTTTCATTCAACCCTCTGATTCTGCCCCATTTCTTTGTCTCAGTTTCCCCCCGCCAGCTCCACCAATAATTATTGAAAAGTCCTTAAAAAGCCCACAAGCCTGTAATCATAAACTCCAGATTAAGCAAAGGTGATTTAAAAAGTCTGGACTGAGTGCAAGGACATTTGCTAAATGTCAATTAGAAAACACAAGAGACACAAAAAAAAAATCCCAGACTTTTATTGCTCTGAAGCACCTTTTGCACTCTGTAATACTTAAGTCTAACTCATCCTCTTCTCACTTTATTGGGAGTTTTTTCTCAGAGCAGAGGTGCCTTTGAGCAAAGGTAGATCAGCCAGGAACAAAGTCTTACTGCTAAAGAATCTGAGAGAGGTTAAATGCTTGGAAAAAGGGGCAGCAAAGTAGGAGATGCACTATGAAATTATAAATACTCAGAGTGCATTATGCAGACACTGGAAGTAAAACCAAAGCAAGTCCCACTATGTTGCTTAGTGCTGTAGCTGTCAGGGAGCTGCAGAGAACAGCTCCAGAACCACAATGGACATTCTCATGGGACCTCCACAGACACACAGGCTCAGGGGAATTCTTACACACTCATCTTTGTACACAGATGAATCCTGAATTTTAAGGTTTGAAACCAAACTAGCAACTATATTAAAAACCAGGCTAAAACATTCTTACAACTATGAATCTAAATATCAGCTCAAAAACCTCTTGTCCCAGAATCTACAGCATTTGAACCTCAGAGATCACTTGTATTTGTAAGATTCTGGTTTTCTTTTCAGCTTGGGACTTAAAAAAAAAAAAAAAAAAAAAAAAAGTATTTTCTTTCACATTGTGATAAAAGACAGTCACAAAACACCACAGCTTCCAGAGAGTTTTGTGTACCATGAATTTGAACTAATTCTTAATTATTCATGTGTATAACATGTACCAAGGGCAGAAAAGATATTAAACAATTTAATAAGCCTATTTTTAATTTATAACCTGCATCAAGCAAAACTTTGCCTGGATGTGCTCCTTCTCCAGGTACATCTAGAATCTGTTGCCAGCAAAACTTTATTGTAAATAGCCCAGTGCTGTAAAACACGGGCAATCAGCATCTACAGTATTTGATAAAAATGTAACAGAGTGAGAACACAGACTCACAAGTCACTGAGGAGAGTGACTTGGATGATGTCCTGCAGTGCTCTGGTCAAAAGCAAATGCATGAAAAGACACTGAAGAATTGACTTCTGTCAGCTTAGATGGGAGTGAAAGAACTTGAGAGCAGCAGAACACTCAGGGAGCAAACTGAAAACAGAGTTTTAGTATTTGAACCATTTAACATTAAGCAGAGGCTGGGGCATTACTGATGTTTTCCAGTTTCTTAGATAAAAATTTCCAAACAAACAAATGCAGTCAAGGAATACAGACAAAAAAAAAAGAAATCTTGCTGCTTATCAAAGGCACACACTCATGGTCTTATTCCTTTACTTCACAAATGCCTGGCTCAAATTCAAGATGTGCTTTTCCCAGAGCAGCATGGAAGTCTCTAGCATTTCTTGTCCTTTGATATTTGGTTTGTACACAGACATCTGACACACAAGCAAGCCTGACAGGTACCTATGTGGGTAATTCACAAGAGAAATTCTGCATCATTACTCCTCCTATTTGCTTTTACAGCAGCAGCACTAAGGTGTTGTTGAGTAAGAGACCCTGCACAGTCCTACAGTGTCTAAAACTTACCAAATCACTCACAATCCTGTTAGGGCAAAGAGGTTCAAATTATCATAAACACAATAAAGAGACACCATGAAATGCATGTAAAAAGACATCATGTAGGTAAGGTGGTAATTATTGGTATAGATCACAACTTAAAATCACTTCAACCCACACTTTCTTTGAAAAATAAATATGTATCAGCAGACCTCCAAACTCTACTGAATACACTAAAATTGTCACTATTGCCTTAGATCTAATAGATGTCACAGAAGTGGGTCTTGGAAGATACAGCTCTCATAAAATAAGATTTTTTTCCCTCAGAAAGCTGTTTCATATTTGAAATCATTTGCAAAATATGGGGGATGCAGCACAAATTCCAGCATCCCAGATCTCCAGGTCCTGAGAGATGCCTCACTGTTTGCCTCTCACTTGGTACAATAAACTTTTATATTCTAGTCCCTGTCCAATCTGGCTCAGCAGGCTTGCTCTCTGCACACCAGGGCAGGTGGTGCATGTCCCTGGGAACTGTAACTCATGCAATAACTGCTTTCTTTGAGGTCCTTGGAAGCACTGTTACTATTCTTGGGATATCTTCTACCAGCCCATGCTAAATGATCCATATCCTCTGCTGCAGCTAAACAACAATTGATTTTTCTGTTCTTTCTAAGCACTGTCCCGTTGCCAACATATATTTCTCATTTAAGTTCCTGGACCATTTTGTTGCTTCTCCAGCTTAATCTTTCCTTTCCATAAAGTTACTTTATGAGCCTCCCCATCTGTTTCTGAGATGTGTGTGCATGTTGTGTGTATCCCTCTCTCTGGCTATTACCCAGACAGGTGTATGTTTGCTGACTGCACAGCATGTACATGCATCCTGTCAGGAAAATGAGATTCTGAATCTGCTTCACTGCTGCTCCTGCTCCCTGTTTCATACCTGTGACCACCATGAATCTTGTTGGACACCCAGGCTTCTCCTTACTCAATAACAGCCTGCAGCTCTCTCCCTGGTGCTACACAGATTGTTTTGAGATTACAAGCTCTTTGTGTGCATTAGGACTCAATTTCTGACCCATTCCTATTGTGGATGTTATGCTGATAGTAAAGCAGGTTGTTAGCATCACATTCCTTCTCATGTGTTTGCCAAAAACCTGTAATATTGAAATACTGAGGGAGGAATCACTGCACTGCCCAACCCTCCTGCCTGACATCAGTACCTTGGGGAGCTGCATCTGACACAATTAAATAAAGGTCAGTCCTAACTGGGTTTGTCCCTGAATAAAATGGATTCTCCACCACTTAGAAAAGAAAAAACATTAATAAGTGTCCATAGTCCTAACAAAGAGCCTCATATTGACATGTCCCTGTTGTCAGGGTTTGAAAGCAGCCCTGCTGTGCAGCTGTGGGCAGCAGCCAGTGACCACACAAAGCCTCAGGAGTGAGATCAGGTTGCAAGGGCAGATTTGTTATTGCAAAAAGCACAGGATGCAAACCCACAGCTTATTTTAATGTTCATGGGATGGCTTTGAGGACTCAGATTAGCCAAAGACAGTAGCAGCCAGATATTTTCTGCTCGAATTACTGGTCCCACAGGCAGGGCTCTGTGCCTGTAACCATCCCATCCTCACAGCACTGTGCTTGTCATGTTTCTGGCTAGGCTTTAAAAAGAGGGTACATAAAACTCTTGTTTCACAGAGCCATCATCCATGAGCATCCCAACATCATGAAGCAGAATGCAGGATTCATTCCTAGCTGATTCATTCTGCAGGCAAGCCAAGGGTTAAAACACCTCACCAGATTTTGTGTCTTTTCTTGCCCTTTAGTGATTTTTCATAACAGAGGATGTGTTTCTCTTCTTAGGTCCTCAGCTGGGAATTTCACCTCACTAAGCTGCTGCTGTTGCAGGGACCTATGACCTCCAGGATGCCTTCAGGCCCTCCTGCTCTTTTCTTACAGCACACCATAGCTGTAAGCTTGTGATTTTTATTTCAAGACTTAAAATTGTGCAGGGAAGTATTTTGTGCTTTATCACTGTGGGAAGCCATGGAGGATGGATTCTTTCAGACACTGCATTTACCCCCACCCCCAGCTCTTTCCAAACTTGTCTTTCCACAAGTTGAAAGTCTTTCTCAGTTGGAGTAAAGAGCTGAAAAGAAAACTTATTTCCTCTGAGAGTCTACAGACCAGCCTGTTTTTCTAGGAAGTGAGCATTCCTGTTCCTGCAGATGAAACACCAGGATGACCAGCAAATGTAATTTAATCATCAGGGAAACACACATTACAGCTCCAAAGCACCCATGTACTTGGAGGAAGGGTCAGGTGCCCACTTCACCAGATCTAAGCAGAGTGAGGGTAAAGTGTCAGGGAAGACATTTTTCAATGAGTACCTGTAGAAAAGTACTCCTGGAAGTACTGAAATTGTCATTAAACACAGCACAGGGTTCAAGTGCTTGACACCCTGTTGAAGTTCAAGTATTCCATGCTTCAAAACAAAGAACTTAACTGCCCCACAAAGGGCAAGATCCAGCCTGTGCCTGGATTCAAGGCAAGTGTTCTTAAGGGAGCATTTCTGGATCCACCTATGCTCACATTTAATTTTTGAGTTTACTGTAAAGCTGAGAAAGAACTTGCAGCCCAAGTTCCTTTACTTTGCTACAAGATACATTTTCCAAAGCCCTTGTGCCATTGCCACAGCCCCTGTGCCAGGCCATGTGTCCCCAAGAGATGGGGGGTGACAGAAAGCAGTGGGGGAGCATCTCTGTCACTGACATTGCTCAGATGTAAAAGCCAGGGTGTAAATAGGAATGGGAGGGAAGGCCATCAAACTAAAAGGTTTGTTTTGCTGTTGTTTTTCTCCCCCCACCCCCAACAAATTAAATAAAAAGTCTAAAGACTACAGTTTGCATAATTTAACATGCCTGTAAACATGGAACATGCATAATTGATGTTAAACAACATGCTAATCACCTCATAATGTGAACAGAGGGGCAACCTACCCTCAGTTTATGTATAAGTAACAAGATGGAAGCCTGCTGAGCTCTGTATAATAGGTCCCCCCCCCTTACATTTGTGTCTCAGCATGATGGTAAACCACAGCTTAGGCAGGAAACCTAATGTATTATTTATGCCAAGCTTTGACTGAAATGCTTTTCCCTGTGTTACATAAATATATATATTACTCCTTCAAACACAGTGATTGATTCTGTCAGGTCACTGTGAGAACACATTCCCTGCTCCAATGGGAAGGGAAGGACCATGCAGGGAACAGCAGCAGTGGGTGAGGAGCTGCTCCCTCAGTGCACAGACACAGCCCCAGACCTGCTCCCTTTCCTGTGGCTGCCTTGGGAGCTCCACCGAGGTCCAGGAGTTGTACAGATGCTGCCACCACAGGGGAGCACTGCTAGAGAAGCCTGCAAGGATGTCCTGTGATCTTCAGCTCTGCCACCTTCACATTCCTGAATCCTCTGGGGAGCAAAGGGCCCTGCTCCAGCCAGAGCACAGCAGCTGCTACAGGGAAGCCAGAAAGCCACCAGGATGCTGAGGGCAGGGACAGAGCTCCTGCTGACTTCAGAAGGAACACGAATGAGCTTAGAAGCAAATTTAATGAGAATTTTATCACATTTTGTTTTTACTAGATGATGCAGCTGGGGGCTGAGTTGAGCTAAGAGGTATTGAGCACAACACAGCAATGGATCCACAAGTGCCTTCCATCTAGCTAACACAATATGCATGACTTCTGCCTTGTCAGAGGTCTGGCTTTAATTAAAATCAATCTTAGATAATTTATATGGCATTTCATTAGATGTATGCTGAGTTAGACCAGGGCACTGTCAGTACAAATAGATGTATCCAGTATATGAGCTGAGAAGCTGAGGTCACAACAGGGCATTTTGGGTTCTCCTTTTTGGAATCTGTTGTTTAAAGATGGAACACCAAATAATCTTTAACCTTGCCCCAGGCAGACCAACTCTCTCCCATGCAATATGTTAGCCAGATAATTAAAAGACTACAGATAGCCACAAACAGATGCAAGGCATTTAGTTTTAATGCCAGAGCTGTTTCACCAGTGGCAATTTAGAAATTTGACATGAGTTCCAGCATGCCCAAATTGTGCTCTCAGCTGAAAAAGAGGTAAATATTTAATACTGGAGGGAGCAAATAAATGTTGTTTTTTGTTTTTTTTTTTTTTTTTAAATAAAAGAGAGAGAAACAAAAGGCTGTATGAAATAAAATATGTGAGTATAAGCCCTAAAGGAGGCAGCCTACATAGTCAGGATCAGCTGTACTGAAAAAAAAAAAAAACAGCTTTTCCATCTCTGAATGGAAATCATCCCTTTAGAGTGATGGCAATACTGCTGGAAAGCTAATTGTGCAAACTCTAACTCCAGGCTCATTCCCACTGCCCACTCTGTTCATAAATATTGGGGTGCATCTGCTTTAACTTGGTTCACTTGAACTTCAGCATCTTACAAGATTCAATATTGTATTTTTAGTGATTTAGGAATTTTGGTGCAGGTGGGTTGCAAGGCTCTTGCACAGCAGCTGTGGGGATGTGACCCCCAGAGCAGGCTCCAGCAGGGGCAGGGGCAGCACCTCCAGTGGCACAGCAAACCCTGCACTCAGCAGGCAGTGAAAGGAGCAGGGAGCACACGAGGGGGAAGGTGGATCACAGGGAGGGAGCTTGGTGTGAGAATGACATCACTGGGAATGAAATCCATCTCCCAGGCAGATGGAGCTGAGTTTGTTTACGAGCCTGGGCTGTGATATCCACTCAGCCCATCTGGCTGCAGATACCCTGGAAGGACCATTCTGCTGCAGCTTCCATGTCATCATTCCACGTTAATCAGTGTGCTATCCAGCCTGGTGGTGAGGGTACCATGGACAGGAAACACCAAGCCATGAAATGCAGCACTCTCTTCCTGATTAATACCAATGACTAAAAAAATTAGAGTCTCTTGAGCAAACCCTGCCAAATTTCTGCAGTCTCTGCAAAGACTCACTTATACAAAGATTACTGTACAGCCCTCTTGCCACTTGCTGCTGCCTTATCGTGGCTGTAAATTGAATTAACACATCCAGAGCCCTGCAGCACTGCCAGGGGATTTAGAGGTCTCAAGATCAACAAGAATCTTGTTCTGGACTATTGTTTTTCCTGCAACAGTGAGGGCATCCTGACCACACTGATGCTGGTGAGGGAAGACACAACACTGGACATCCTGCTACAAAGTGATGAGAGCCTTTAGGAGATTGTTCCCAGACATACAGTAACAAGTAGCCAAGCAGGAAAAAAACCCTCAAATCCTTGTTGCAATGAGTGGCTGACAAGCAATAATGAACAGGGGGTACCTGGGCTCATATTCATCCACCAAATGAGATGATGGATGGCCACCACGAACACAGAGCTATGTACTAAACATCTGCATTATGCAGAGAGCATTGCATATTATTCCAAACAAGTTTTCATGGTTCAAACATCGGGTATGACAATGAAATAATAATGAAACTAGTGAAGGCATCCAAAATACATCCTCAGCACTGGTGGCACAACTTTGTGAGCCCCCTTTCTCTTAAGTGATGCAGGCATTATATCCCAAATTAAACAGAATTAATGAACTGCTCAACATCTGATGTGAAAACTGCCTCTCAGTTTAGAGGGGAAAATAAAAACAAGGCAAGAACCTTGAAGAGGGTAAAGGTGATGATTTTTGCTTTTCCCTCAGCAGAGCCTGGCTGTCTGCACTGTGAGTGCAGTGAAAATATCCCTGGAAGAGCCGATCCCAGCACACAGAGTCTGTGGGACAGCACCGGCATCTAGTGGGCATCCGAGAGAGCACTGCCACGAACTGCTGCTCTGGGACACACTGCCCTGGGGGGACACTGCCCTGGGGGGGACACTGCCCT
>VZTT01061102.1:0-19684 GCA_013400855.1 Buphagus erythrorhynchus
CCCTCCCTCTCTCCCTCCTCTCCTCGGTGCTGTTTGGCTTCGGGAACACGCAGCCACCCAGGCACGTACGAAATTCCTTTGTTTATTTCCAAATATATTTAAGAAAATAACAGCCCTGGGTTTAATGCTGAGAATATACAGCCTGTATCTGCTGCATGCTTCTATACATTTAAGCTTCTTGTTTCCTCCCAGATCCTTCCTGTGGAAGCTCCCGAGGTAATATTTCCATTTTAGTACTTTGCAAGATTCTAACTCAAATTGTTATTGCTTCACATTTTTAAAGTTTACTTAGCAAAAGGCCCGGCTAACGTGAGCTGCTTGCAAGCTCGGAGAGAGACGAAAGGGCCTTGCCTTCAGCTACATTCTGCAAATGTGAAGGGATAGGGGCTTTTAGGGATGAGTTATACCGCAATCAGCTTAGTAAATCTGCATGCAGAAAGGATGCTAATTAGTCTTAATAGTCTACCAATATGCCCCAAGACTGGAGACACAACAACGTAAATCTGCTACCGATAAATATTTTTAATTGTTAAATTTACTGGAAAGAAAAGTGTATTTTTCCGTAGCGAACGCGGAGGATGCGGCGGGGCCGGGCTGCGACACGACACGCTCCGCTCCTCGGCGGGGCCGAGGCGGGGACAGAATCACCCTGGCGGGGGCCCCGGGCCACCCCGACCCCCGACGTCCCCCCTACCATCCCCCCCAGCCTTGCCCCCGAGAAGCAGGGGGAGCGCCTACTTAGATTGTGCTTGGTGAAATTAGTGATGTATCACGTTAATTACCACTGTGATCTTAAAATGGTTGCAGGCCCAAGGAAAATTAATGGAAATCCAAATTCTAATTATGTGGCTGGTGTTAAAGAGTTGAACTAAATACCCGGGAAGGGAAATTGGATGATAATGTGGAAATATGCTACATTTTCTGGCTGCTTGTGGTTATTGCATCATGAAGCCTAATAAATGCATTATCAGAGATACTGCTGGAGGATGATCTTTGGGGACACAAATGGGGAAGGAGGTATGGTGATTCCTGGGATAACTGCGAAAAACAATTAAGAAATTCCGAGAACCGCTGATTTTGCTCTATCCTTGCTCGACGCGTGCGGGCCTAGCCCTGTGTACTGGGGTTTGCAAGGAGGAGAGAACTGGGAGCCCCAGGGAGGGGGCACTCGGGGGCGTCCTCAGAGCGGGGCTGCAGCAGCATCGCCCGGGCCGGCTGTCCCCGGCGCGCCCCTCTTGCAGGTGGGGAAACTGAGGCACGGACAGCATCCCTCCGGGCTGCACCTCCCTGGTCCCTCTGCATCCGCCCCGGAGTCACCCAGCAAACACAGATGGAGGACTAATTAATTAACACCATTAAGCTTTCGGAACCCGGGGCTGAAACCCGGGGGTTGCTTAGAAAAGCCGGGGGGACACGACACCGAGTGCGGCAGTGTGTGTCACGTCCGACCCACGCGTGTCCGTGGGGAAGGAGGGCAAAACCACCTTCCCACAGGCTTAACTCTTCCCTCGCTGGCCGTCTCGGGGTCCCGGGTTTCAGTATTAAGATCTCAGCCTCATCCATCACGGAGTTAAAAAAAAAAATCGAGAGGGAAACCAATACAGACAAACGCATCAAGACTCAGGAGTGGCGACCCTTGGAAAAGGCAGGGTCCAACCAGATATGAATCATTTTTCTTTGCATAGTTTAAAGGAATTACTAGTGATATGCACGGCTGTCACTGCAAACTACATTTATGGATTTGCAAGTCATTTCCATAAATCAGCTGCATTGGATCCATCAGAAGAGCAGAGCCCGGCGTCGGTGCGAAGATGATGGAGCTCTCTTTGAACGTATAATGAAGTGTTCCAAGGGCTGCAGTTATTTTTCTGCTTGTTAAGGATTTTTTTTTTAAGGGGGAGGGGGACCTTTTCGAATTTGATTTTAAATTAAAACCTCGCCAAGAGATGTTTTATTGGTGATCACCCTTATGATAAATTTATGCTTCAATAATTACTTTTCACGGGATATCGATTTCCTCTGGCAAAAGCCTTTCTCCCTCCTTCCCAACCCCTGTCTCCCATTTCCCGAGCAAGACAGTGCTCCCCCACTGCCTCCGTCCCACCCCCGGGGATGGCTCCGGCTCCGCAGGCAGAAACACGAATGGGGCAAGGGCAACCGAGTGGTCACGTCAAGGAAGGGAGTAGGGAATCCACACGTGAGCAGTCTAGCGTCTGGGGGAGCCCCTGAAGCCCCCCAGGCCCTCCCCAGGTTCAGCGGGTCCATGGCTGGAGGAGGACTTTCCCCTACTTGATGGAGGTCCCTCAGAGGGATGCAGAAATCTCCGAGACCGCAGCAAAGCCCCCCGAGCTCTGAGCTGTCCTGGGGAGATTGGCTTCTGCTCCACGGCACGCCCTGAATCCAGAGCAAGCCAGAGCGTGGTCACAGCAGCCTGCAAAGCAGGGAAGTCCCTGTGCCCACCTCCTCTGGCACAGGAGAGGGTGGCTGTCCCCTCCCACTGTTCCCCTAGGGCTCCCACTTGTCCCGGCTGGGCTGCCAGGGGTCCCCGCGTGCTCTCTGGTGCCTGGCCTGGGAAGGGAGCACACAGAGTGGCACATGGCAAAGGGGAGGGCTCGCTTCAGCGGGGCCATAACCCCCAGGATTAGAAGTGCTCTGAATGGTGCCCCAATCTGCAAACACATCCCCTGCCAAGGACCCAGCTGCCCCCTACAAGCCACTCCCAGCAGGCACGCCCTCACCAACACTAATCCCACTTCTCTATTCTCGCAGACCCACTAACCTGGCTGGAAAAACGTTCATGGCAGTCAAGCATGGACATTCAGGGAGTTCAGGGTATTCAGTGCAGAGGGTGCATGATGGTTTCATAGTCCAAAGCAATGCCAAGGCCACACTGAACTACCACAAGTTTATTGCACAAACGTTCCTTATCTTCAAAAATATTAATATTACAGCCAAACTGGAGTTTTCCAAGATGCTGAAATTATTCCAATATATCACTTCTGATCTGTCCTTTCCCGACAAAGCCAATATTCCTCTCAGCTCCCCCCAGTCCATTTATTATGGAAATAACCTTTCCCTTGGAAGGGACTCACACCTTGCTCAGAGATCAGAGCAATGACAACAAGAGACCACAGAACACGTCACCACAGGAAACTGGAGCTTGTGCCAGCTCCCTCAGAACACCCTTTCACAGTTTTCTGCTGTTTACACTAGTAGCTGGCTGCTAGTCTCCTTTTGCTTTAAAAAAAAAAAAAAAAAAAAAAAAAAAAAAAAAAAAAAAAAAGGAAAACGAAAAGTTCCTTTCTTTGGGAACAGGAACATAGTATTGGTGGAAAAGTGATGTGACTATGAGTGACTATGAGCTCAAGTCTTGCTATTACTGGAGAGGCCAGTTATCTGTAAATGCTGGCCCACACACAGGAGTTTATGGGTGTTGGCAGCTCATGTCCCAGCCCCCACAGTAAAAAATTCAGGTACTGCGATGCAGGTGAATTGATCATGTCATCCCCTACTACTACTACTATTATTACTATTACTATTGCTATTACTATTACTGTTACTATTTTAAACCAGTGGATTAGATTAATGGGCAGCACTGTCCCCATTCCCAAACATCAGCATCAAACCCACGTGCTCCAGCACCCAGTCAGGGCAGAGTTAACCATGGGCCATGCACTGAGTGTGAGGGGAGGCCTGTGACCATAACCAGGGTGGTTATAACCATAGCCAGGTGGGGATCCAGGGCACCCTGCACACCCCTGCCTTGCCCGGCCTGGTTTAGCAGCAAGGCCAGGGCATGCAGCAGGGTACAGTCTTGGCTAGGTATGGGGGTCCCTTCCAGCTGGTTGCAGTACCCCTGCTTTTAGCTGCCACTGAGCACAGGAAGGAAACCCCCTCTTTTGTTTCCTCTGGTGTATCTCCAGTAATTACTACCTTTTCGTGCAGCTGGGGACACGCGTTGCTTCCCAAAATCTCATGCAGTACCAAAGATGGAGCCGCCACAATACTGACATAGGCACAAACTGGAGAGTTCCAAATCCATCAGAGACTGGAGAAAAAACTGGATCCGGTAGCAGTTGGGGAGGAGGGATGGGCTGCCGTGTCCCATTGCCTCTCCCCTCAGTGATGTTAAGCCCGTAGGCCTCTGCTGTTGGCAAGGTTCAAAGTGTCTCTGTCCTGCACCGGGTGCCTCCTCAGCAGGGCAGGGGGAGCCGCAGGACCCCCAATGCCGGCTGCCCGCAATTACGGCTTATTAGCCCGGCTGTTAATTGCTCTGCCTTGCCGGGGTCCCACTTTGAGGCCACTGCCTCTCTACATCCTCATGACACACCTGAGGGCATCCCAACGCCACTTCGCCCGGGACGGCAGAGGAGGGAGCGGGATGAGGGTGTGAGGGGGAGCCGGGATGAGGGTGTGTTGAGGGAGCCGGGATGAGGGGTGTGAGGAGAGAGCCGGGATGAGAGTCTGAGGATACAGCCGGGATGAGGGTGTGATGAGGGTGTGAGGGGGAACCGGGATGAAGGTGTGAGGAATCAGCCGGGATGAGGGTGCGATGAGGGTGTGAGGGGGATCCGGGATGAGGGTGTGGGGAATCAGCCGGGATGAGGGTGCGATGAGGGTGTGAGGGGAATCCGGGATGAAGGTGTGAGGAATCAGCCGGGATGAGGGTGCGATGAGGGTGCGATGAGGGTGTGAGGGCATGCGCTTCCCGCCGGAGCCGCGCTCCCGCCCGGCGCTCATAGCTTAGGCGAGGGGGACCTCTGCAGGCGGCACCGCCACCCGGCTCCCAAAGCACGGCTGCACCCCCGAGTGGCATTGAGCAGGGCGCGCTGCCTCCTGCCAAGCGGTTTTGATAAGGGGAAAAGCCCTTCTAAAAGTTAAAAGGTGAAAAGAGGAAGGGTTTCGTGAGCAAAACCCTCCGTGGCGTTCATTTTTCTGCGAGGTGAGCAGCCACTTCATATCCCACAGAGAAATCAAGTCATACTTTCCAAGGCTTGTGACATTACTAATGTCACCATGTGAAGAAGCATATTTTCCCCCGTATCAGGACCTGAGGAAGCAGGATGCTACCACAGTAATGCAGTCTGAAGGATGAAACCCATCCTCTGATTCACAGTAATTTTGGAGAGGATTGCCACTTAAAACAAAGTGATATCAGTGCCACAGATCTCAGGGAGAAGATGGAAGGTGAAATGAGGCACAAGGTTAGACGTGATCTGGTGCATGTCACAAACAGTGGGGTGACACAAAAGAAAGCAGCTCTTCCTAGTCGATCCTATGCATGCCCCTGAGTCCCTGTCCTCTCAAATTTAAATGTCTCGTTGAATTTCAGCCAAAATGTGACTAGGGACATGACAAGTAAATTCAGTTCTTGGATGTTTCAAATCCTGCTGACGTCAGGAGCTGATCTTTGGAGCACTCCCTGCTGTGTGCATACAGCTCCTTTATAGACACGGTCACCTCCAGCAGAAACTCTCCTGCCTCCTGCTTCACCCCCAGAACTGAGAGGGCTGCAGAGCCCCTAGGTCACTGCCTGTCAACTGACAGGACTTCACACCTGGAATGAGCCCTCCCTTGTGTATGTCCTGTCCCAAACTTGCCAGCTGCTTGAGAGAGTGTCCCCCCTTCACTGCTTATGGGATCCTCTGTGCCCTTCTCTGAGGCTGGCAGAGCTGACAGCATGAAGTACTACATATGTACTGGTGGACACTCCCCAGGTTATTTTCTGCTCTCACTTTCATGGGCAGCAATCACCCTCCAGGTATTAGTCCTGCCTCTAGAGCACACAAATGAGTATTACAACCCTTTTTCTTCCCATGAGTATTTTCAGAAAACCAATAATAATTTGAAGGAAAGTATAATGCTTCACAGCAGGTTGTTTAATTGTTTGTTTGTATTTGTTGCTTTTTTTTTTTGTTTGTGTATTTATACCTGGAGAGGAGGGAGTATCACAAGTCACGTTCCTTTATGCTCATGCTGACAGCTCCCCACGGTGTCTTGGACTTGGTCAGAAGGAGCCCTGCTCAGGCACAGCAGCAATGTGAGCTCTGTGCCCCTCGCAGCCCCTCGGGTGCTCACCCTGCCAGGACAGGACCAGGGGCTTTCTACACAGTTTCTTAATGGGTGTGGGTCTGGCACACACAGGGCACAGGAGTCCATTCACAAGCTCTGGCAAATGCCTACCTAGATCTTCAATTTTTGTGCAGGCCTTGGCTCTCAACCAAGGCAGGAATCTCCCTTCAAAGGCATAGTGCTCAAAAAAAAAAAATCCATTTCTTAGCCAATGATACAGAAGATAGCGAAGTTCATCTCATATTCTTCTTCATATCTCATACTCTTCTCTACAAAGCTCTTAAAAAACAAAACCCTGATGATCTGATTTTGATTAAGTACTCCACCAGGACTGCTAATTGTTTTTCCATCAGTCCTTGCTTTTGAAAGTAAAGCTGGATTTTTTGGGAATAGCTCTGAAAATCTATCAGGGTCAAGAGGTGCGGCTTGCTAGCAGCAGGAAAGTGCAGAGAAATAGACGACAAGTATGTGCTAACTTTTCAGATTATTGGGAAATATCCCAGTGAAGTTACCTTGTCCCTGCAGCAGACATAATAGGCTCTGAATATTACCTGTCCTTGCCTGGCAGCAAGAGAGAGCAGCAGCAGCATCTGTTGGCAGCAGAGGGGATGCAGCTGTGAGGGATGGATACTGTCCCAGGGACCTTCTCATTTTGTTTTCTTAGCGTAAGCCTAAAATTATCCAGTTCTAATTGATGGGAAGAACAGAGAGTTTTGAAAAGCTGTGTCTTAATGAGAAAGTTTATTCTCCTTTTTCTTAGAGTTAATAAGCTGCTGCCCTAACCAAGGCAGGTGGAGAAAGGTTTCTGTGAGTAAGAGAGACAAAAATGTCTGTCAAAAGAGGATTAGTTGGAGCAGAGCCTGCCTCCGAGCAAGACAGAGGGTGAGGCGACCTTGCAAAGCCTGTCTGGGCTATTTTCTCGAGCTCTGGGAAGAAGACTGTAAAGGCAGTAGTGACACAGGAGAGCTGCATTCAGAGTGGAAATTAATTTTGCTGTAATGCTTGCTGTTGCTGCTGCTTACACAGCAATGAACAACGGCTGTCTAGCCTTGAAATCCTAAAATCCCCCAGCTGTCCCCAAGTCTAGGGAGCATGAGCAAGTCAAATGGAGGCTTTCCCATACCAGGAGGGCCCTTGCTCTGTGGTCTACTGGGAAGTGTAGTTCAGTGTCTGCATGGCCATTTCAGAGCAGCCTTTGCTCCCTCTGCTTAGCAGAGCCTGAGGCTTGAGAGCCAGGAAATTCATGGGGCAAGGTTGGGATGGCTCCTTGGATTCATTTGCTCCTTGCTTCAGTTGACCATCCCTCTCTGGAGTGTGGGATCATGAGATATTCCCTTTTCTAGGATGTCTGAGGGGAAGATCTGCAGGATGTCCTTTCTGGGATGCTGCTCTGTAACCCCAAGAGACAAAGACAATCTTGGTGGTGAGAGGCTTGCAAAATCCCACCCCCAGTAGAAATAAGGGTGGGCACAAGGAAACAGGAGACATGGGTGGAAATAAGGCATGTGGACAAGGATTGTCTTGAATAGTGTCCAGGGCTGCCATGGGACAGGACCACCCTGAACTTGTGCTTGCCTGCCCCACTGAGTCAGGGCCAGAGTCATGAGGTTAGCTCAGCCTTCCCCAGGGAAAGGCTCACACTGACACATCATGGAAACAAAAGTGAGAACAGTGCTTTAAGCACCACAGACTGGGCTAGTGAGGGGCAGGGCAAGCAGGGGGAATTTGAGGTTCAAATGTTGCAGAAAAGCTCAAAAACTGCAAGAGAAGAGGAGGGAAGGAAGGAAGGAACCTGGCCAACTGCCCACAGACGCTGGACGTGACTGGGGATGTAACCCTGGCTAAGCCAGCAAACCTCCAGCATCTGGCAGGAAAAAAAAAAAAAAAAAAAAAAAAAAAAAAGTGGGTTTGCACACTCTTGAATCTGGGGCATATCTTGAAGAACATGAGACTGGATGGGTTTGGGGGTGTTTTATCCAAAATGGAGAATGTGAACTTTCTGCATTTCTTCCCATGAAGAAAGAATTTTTTTTATTTCCACCAAAGTTTTCTTTCTTTCAGTAACAAGACGTGAGTTCCGTCCAGACTGCACCTCCCCATTTTCCTGCTCAAAATAATAACAGCCTCATTTGCTAAAGGCACTATAAGGATATTAAGTGAAAATGAATTAAGTTTAATTCAATTGTTATTTTAGGAGCTTTGCCTCGTCAGGGTTTTGCAAATCTTCATTCTTCCACTTGCTGGAGACCAGCTTTAACACGCCCCTGCTGAGATGTTGCTGCAAGCCACGAACCCATCATGCTGGGAATTTTACTTACTGCTTAGGGTTGGATTTTATTTTGCTTAAATGTCAGAGTCTGTCTGCCATGCTGCTGGGGAAGAGGGAAGAACCAGAGACTGGTTAGCTCAAGTCCATCATATTGCTGCTTAGAAATAAAATTAATTGTCTGGCTAGTGATTTCTCAGGCAAGACCCCAGCACTTCTTTATCCAGAAAGCACCACATCACTTCTGCCCTGCTTCAGAGAGGCTTCAGCTGCTCATTGCTTTGTGTCTCATCTGGATCTTCTCCACCTGTTGCAGTACCCTTTGGATCACCAGCACATGAGGGTGGAAGCTGCCAGGATGAGAAGAGCTGGGGAAGGATTAGTCTGCATCTGCAGAGCACTCATTTCACCTGCTCTTCACTCTTTGGATTGGTTTTAAATGAAATGTAAAAACCCCAAACTGCATTGGGGCCTGCCCTGGTTAGAAACCATTCCCTCATCCCCAGTGAGGCATCAGCTCCACCCAAGACAGGGAGAAGCTTTGAAAAGGTGGAAAAGAGGAGAGAAGGCAGTGACAGAGGGACTTGAACTATCCTAGGACTGATGACTGGGTTTTGCTATGTGGGCAGACAGGCTGCTGAGTGCCTGTAACCGCCTGGGCATTTGGAGAAAATTCACCGCCCTGCACAGGACTGGGGCATGAGGGAGAATGTGACCCTGAGGGGTGAGAAGAAGAGGGCCTCAGACTCCCCCAAAGCCCAGCAAAAGGACATTTCGGAGGAGCTGTCAGCTCCTGTAGCTTGTACAGTGGAGCTGTAAGACCCAGCACACCCCTCCTCCCTCTCATCTCTGGTTTCTATAGCAGAGGGGCAGAAGGGAGGACAAGACCCCAAAGATAAATGCCCACATAGAGTGCTGGGACAGCTCAGTGTCAGCAGCAGCAAGCAGAAGGAGGGAGCACTCAGAGCAGGGTTCTCCCAGCCCCTAACCTTGCTGAGAGCCAGCACCCAGGATTTATGGAAGAAAAGCTTGGAAGTGACCTCTGATCCACTGCAGCACCAAGCGTGGACTCAGATGGCATTACAGCTTGATGTACAGCCAGCGGGTCTGCCGGGCAGTCTCCTGTGAGCGATGGCTTGTGATATTTCTGGAGTTTATACCTAGCTCTCCAGCTCGATGGGCTTTCTGGGTATGATTTGTGCTCTGTGTAGCTCTATAAATATTGAGCTCAGAGAATTATATATGGCGACAGCCCTACAGCACTCCTGGTGATATATCCCTGCGTTTGTGGTTGTAGGCGAATAATTTTAGTTTGAGTGGTGTGGCAATGAGAGCAAGGAGGAAGTAAAATAAAAGGGTAATTCGAGTCCAAGTGAATGGCAGGGAGCATGCGTGAGGCTTCAAAGCCTCTCCCACCAATCACTCAGGGAATTGACAGCCAGGATAATTTTCCAAATTAGTTACCTTATCCCTGAGTGCTGCTGTCTGCAAAATTAGGATAACTCACCACTTTGCTGAAAGGATGTGTTATACCAGGGCAAGGAAGGAGCAGGGGACAAGGCTGGCGCTCCAAGGACAGGGTCAGACCCTCCCTGCTGGGGCAAAGAAGAGGAAGTTCACAGACCATTCAGGGAATGTTTATCCCAAATTTCAACATATCTTTTTAGATCATTTTGGCCTCTGCCCTCTGGGCACCATTTCACTAGTAAAGCTCTGTGGAATAAATGCCAAGTGATGGTGAAATACAAATAATCCCTTCTCATAGAGAATTGCTTTTCTGGTGAATACTGGGCTATAAATGCAGCTTTAAAAAGAAATAACTTGTTAAACTGACACACACAGACACACAAGCAGACCCCATTAGAGTCATTTGATGCAAGCCAGGAAAAAGTGCCTCTAAATCACATAATTATTTTAAGAGACAAAGACATTTGCTTAAACTGGTTCAAATCACCTTTGGGAAGGGAGGAGAGAAGGTTCGTGTCTGCACCATTAAGTGCTTTGATTTCCTGCAGCTCACCCCAGACTCTTGTTTTAATAGCATTAAACATATGAATATGTGGTAATAAAATACAGGTGGTTTCTTTGAGCTTTATTGACTTTTGTTTGTCACAAAGACAAAAACCATTGCTTCCTTATTTATCTGCTTGACTGTTTCATGGGTTTATTTTTTCTTTTGATGAATGCAAGCAGCCCCTTGGCTGTCCTAGAGAGTTGTTACAGCCACCTGTTTTGATCAAAGCTTATCCCTCTGCTTAAAAATCCCAGCTGCTTATCCTCAGTATTTACTGCACTTCATGAGCCAGCAGTGTGCAGCTAGGAAAGGGATGGAGCCAGATCCCTTTCTCCATGCCTTGCTGGAGCTCAGAGAGTCAAGGGCCTCAGCTTTATGTTCTTGGTGTGGCTGCAACTCCCTGCAGTGGCCCTGCACACAGCACACACCCCATCCTGGCACTGCCCAGTGCACTCAAACATCCTGAAACTTACCCAGCACATGAAACATCAGCACACGGGGTATCCTATGGAAGGTCTCGCTTCTCAATCCCAGTGGTGAATACTAAATAGAGGGGAGTCCATCCCTTGAATTTCTCAGGGCTGAGAAATTTTTTTTCAAGAAAAAAGCATGTAGCTGTGGTGCTCAGGGACATGGTTTTGTGGTGGACCTGGCACTGTTAACACTTGGATTCCATTATCTGAGAGGTCTTTTCCAGCCTAAATTATTCTGACTATGTCCCCTTCAGGGGCAGGCTGTGTCTCCAAGGACGCTCTGGTGCTGGGCTTGGCTACCCTTCATCCTGAGCACGCAGTGCTCCCAGTCTGAGCCATTCTCTGGTTTTCCTGGGGCTCGGCCCTGGCCAGCCCTGCCCTGTGCCTTGTGCCCGGTGCCGGCGGGACGAGCCGAGCGCTCGCCAGGCGCTCCCTGACCCCTAGATGGAGCTCGGTGCTCGCCGATGGCTCCCGGGCGGCCCCGGGGCGGGCAGTGCTGTCCCCGGCAGCTTCCCCCGCATGGCGCAGGGCCAAGGAGAGGGGCAGGGTGGCCATCCCAGTCCTGCTTGCCTAACTCCCCATGGGTGCTGACCCCTGGCCTAAGAGGTTGTCACCGGGACAGTGTTTCACGTCCTGCTGTTCTGGCCAGCTCTGTGGGTCACTGTCCACCAGGGTCACCTGTGAAGGGGCATTCTGGGAGAAACACTCATAGCTTTGACCCCTGTGTGCGTCAGAGCACTTGTGGTAAGGGTTATCTTGCCCTAGACCCCATCCTATGGGGAAAACCAGACAGCCAAGCAGCCCTCTCCATCTGCTGCAGGGAGGTTTGAGGTTCTCTGGCTCCCATCTAGGAAACACCCATAGGGCCTTAAAATAATGGCAAGTTAAGGGAGATTTATGAGACTGAAGGGAGGGATAGGACACAAGGAAGGAAAAAAGGACCGTGGAGTGAGTTCCACACAAGGCAGCATCTCCAGAAGTGCCAAGCAATATTCACCCGGTCCTCTCACCCCATCTCTTATGAGAGGGGGTCTCCACTCCTCTTATCCCACAAGACCCAGTTTGGGCCAAGCCATCAGCAACAGTTGGGGTTTTGTCCAGGAAGGGGAGTGAGGCTGGAGTTACCTCCAGCAATCCCACTTGTTGGCAGGGAAGGGAGAGAAACCGGCTCCTGAGACTCAGGAGATGTTCAGCAACAGGACACAGTTCCTGACTCCTCACTTCTTTTGGCAGTGTCTGTGGCCACAAGGAAATCCTTTAGGAAATCCTTTCCTCTGGATAATAGTACAGCTGTGTCTCTGCCTGTCTCCACACTTTCCCTGCCATGGCTGTGGTGTGTCCCCAGGGACTGGCACACAAGTGCACCCTGGGGTTCCAGCAGGGGATCTGCATTCCCTTACCTGACTGCTACAAGTCTGGCTTCTGCCTGTGGTGTGTGAGATGGTTCTGCTCAGATCCTCAGATTTTCAAAGTCTGGAGGGAGAGTGCATGGGAGCTGTGGTGGGTGCACCAACAGATATCTGGTGCCTTGCTCCACAGAGAGCATACCCTGCTCTACATCCCACCTCCTGCCTCTGGATGTGGTGGTATGAGCCAGAGCAAAGGCAGATTTCAGACCTGTCATAACAACTGATAGGATTACAACATTTGTTTTGACTCCATCCCAAAGTGAAAGCCAGATCTTTTCAAGCATTTCTGTGTGAAAGGGTGTGAGTGGGAAATGCTCCTGCCACAGCTCCCTCCCTTGCCCCTGTGAGTGGCTATGTCAGTGACAGGGTGCCTGGGACACGTCCCTCTGTGGTTGCAGGTGTCCCTCCAAAGGCAGTGGAGCATGGCCAACAGTGCTGTAAATGCATATAATACTTCCTGGACCTTAATCCTGGAAGGAAGTACTCTGGATACAGCCCAGCAGTTACCACCATGCTCCACAACTGTGTCACCATGGGATGCCACAGGGCTGCCATTTCAGCAGCTGTCCCTTGGTGTTACATCTCCAGACCCTGCAAGACCCTCCAGTGCACACCACTGGTGCAGGGCCAGGCAAACTGGGTATAGCCCCTGCTTGAGAACAGCCCTCCTCTGTCCAAGCCAGGCTTCCACTGGACCAGGACCCCAAGGTGCCCCTTGCTGCTCACCCTCAAACCCCACTGGTCAGCAGACTTGGTGCCTTTTCTCTGCAGTTCTCAAGAGAGCATCCTTGTGGTACATCATGGCTCCCCAGGACCTGCTGGTTTTTATCCTCTCCTCCCCCAGCCCGACCTCAGAGGACAGCCCCACTTCTTCCCCAGGCTCTCCTGTGAAAACAGCCAGATCACCTGGGAGAGGGATAGTGCACAGAGGCCTGGCCACAACTCAGTGCACTTGTGATCACTTCCTTACCATGACCTGAGCAAGCTCCATCCCCACCTGTACCTCTTTCTTCCCCTTTCACACCTTACATGGGGTCTTCTGGGTCAAGCCCTGCCTTTCCGCACATTTATGTCCAACACGCCTGATAGCCCAGGCTCAATCTAACCCCTACTGAGCACCAGCATCACAAACTAGACACATTCTAGATAAATACCTAGAGAGGAGGAGTCTGATGATCCCCAACATGTGCCTAAAACCTCACAACAGCAGGTAAAAATTGCTAAACATAATGACTTTCCAAAAATTTCCTCTGGCTGAGACTGGGAAGACCCTGGGAAACAAAGTTTTTCTCCATGTTTTCATCTATCCCTATCTTAGTATCGCTTCCTAACTGTAGTTAAAAAAAGTATATATTGATTGATATTTTTTAATCACTGGTTTGTTATTTTTAGACAGTTGCAGTCTAGTAAAGACAGACAGTTAACCGCAGTGCTCAGACCAGCGGGTTCACATTCTTTACAGGCAACGAGAGAACGAGTTTTCTCAAGCTTTGCTCCCTCCTGCTTGAAAACCAGAGCATGGGCTCCTCACTTCTGCTCATTTTATTTTTTCTCGAAAGCAGAAAGGCAAAGGATGGCTGAGCTGAGGGTAAGTACTGAACTTCCAGCCCCAGGGAAGTGAAGGGCAGGGGATTCCAGCCTCTCTGCAGCAGAGGATTGCACACCTTCAACACACAGAGGTTTGGCTGGGGCTGTTGTGTGACCTGGACTTACAGAGCTGAAAGCTGCTGAGGCCAGCACTGCGCTTAACACAGCTAGCTGCAACAACAGCAACAAAAAAGCAAACCCAAACAAAAACAGAAGGAAGCCAAAAATTATTTTCTACACTTAGAAAAATCAAGATTATTCTGGTACTGTCAGAAAAAAAAAAAAAAAAACTAACACAACTCTTTGAATACAGTTTTAGGTGTGACTTGAATAAATATATAGAATTAATTTTAAACTACCAGTAACAAAGAGCTTCTGATTAGTGGAAAGGAATAGGGGAAAAAGCTTCTGTCCTAATCTTGGATAAGTGCTGACCCATCAAACAAATTTCCTATTGTAACAGAGGCAATAACGATAATTTAAGGAATACCAAAATCACAGTTAGCTGCACAAACAAAAGATCCGAAAAAAACAATCTGGCGTGACTCCAACAAAAGTTTGTTCTGATAATCTATAGCTTCGTGTGATTTTTTTCTTCCCTTAATATTTGTTTTAAAAAACCTACCTTTTTTTCCCCAAATTTAAGAGCACCTCATTTAGAAAATTTTCACCCAGGATAATTTGATAATTCCAAATGTTATTTCACGTTTTTTTAAACAAGTGGCCAACAAAGCTGACCGCTGCACAAAGAAATCAGTGTCACTCAGCCAGTCTGCTTCTGGCAAGGGGAAAAAAAAGGTTAATTCAAAAAGTTCCAGCTGTCCCAGAACCTCAGAGAGGAATGGCTTTTTACTCTAACCCAAACAGTTTTCAGCAAAGCCATTTTCAGTTTTGTCAGTGAATTGGTTTGGGTTTTTTACCCCATCTAGCCCTGTGTGTGTGTGAGCTGGCCTTGGCTGCGAGGAGGGGCTGCCTCCGCGGGGATGGGCTCCTGCTGCTGCTGTGCTGAGGCAGCAGCCCTGGTTTTAAGCTATTTTTTTAGTGTGTTGGTTAATCAGGAGCACATTCAAAAATACCAATCAACAGTCTCAGTGGGGTAATGAAAATTATCCTCCATTTGGGTGTTTGTGGGGTCAGTGCCTCCTTTCATTATCAGTTATACAAACCATATTAGAGGATATGTACGCTCGCCTCAGTTTTTCTCCAGCAAATGCTATATACAGGTAACTCTCACTGATGCTACTGCTGCAGCAGAAATTACTTTAAATGTATAACAAATGCCCCGTAGATGGGGCAATGCAGCCCAAGAAAAAGGTACCCATGCAGAAACTGGGGTGTGCATGTACTGCAGGGATCCAATGGGCTGGCCCCTGCCAAGCACAATGCAGCTCTGCTCAAGGTGGAAGGCTCCAGCAAAGACCTGTCAGCCTTTTCCTGGGCCATCCCTCAGCAGAGATAAACCAACTGATCTTTGTTTGGATGACTCATGTACTCAACTAATTGGCTAAATGGGGGCCAGACCTCTGGTTCCATTCTGCACTCATAGCTTGCTGAGCTGGGACCATACCCAGACAACCACAGCCCATCCCATAGGGCTTTGTCTCCTCCAGCTCCACACAGATGTTTAATACTCCAGTTGCTCATGCAAAGACAGTGTTTCCCCCCCCTCTGGATTTCACCTTCAAAAGCTCAGCACATCCAACCCAAAGGAATGATAGCTCTTGATCCCTGGCAGTGCTGTGGGTGAGAGAGATGAGCACAACCACAGTGTTGTCCCCTGTGCTGCCCAGTGCCTTCAGCTTTAGGCATCACACAGGCTTTTCCCCTCCAGACCAAACTCACTCTACCTTGCTCTGCGTTTCCTAGATACAGATAAACAGTAGAAAAATATTTCTCCCTGACTCCCATTTCATGTTTGGGATTTGCTTTATTTTGAGAGCGAAGGAAGGGGGAAATGACTTTCAAGGCGTCTTAATGTAATTTTATTCCTGCTCCCAAATAAGTATAATACAAAAAATTAAATCAGCCTTCAATGTGATATGGATGGCCCCAGGATACAGCTGAGGTGATGTCAGTCTACAAAACATAACATTATGTGTCATTGTTTCATGTCATTACTTATTGATTTAATTCCATCATATTTCAGACAACTTATATTGTCTAGGTACAAATCATCATATTAATAACTGGAAGCACATATGCAGATATCAAAAACACCTTCTGCCACTAAACCAATTTTTAAAATGAATCCAAGAGAAATATTTTAAGAGAAAACTCCTCCAGAAGCAATTTTTCTAGAGACAAGAAAGACCAGGAAACTGTTTTTCTGGTTCTAATGTAACATATAGTCTCATTTCATATTGAGATACCTTTTTTACTTTTGGTCTTTTTTTTTTCTTTTCTTTTCTTTTTTTTTTTTTTTTAACAGGAAAGATTTGTGGGAAAAGGGGAAGTCACCAGTTTTGAAAACAAGATATAGTTAAATTTTCTATCTAAACATATTCCCTCGAATGCCCATTATAATGTGTTCAACTTCACTGGGGAACATTTTGGATTATGAATTGAATAAAGTGGATATTATAAAATTGTTGTCTTAGAATTAAATTTTACAATTGATGTGTCGTAACAATAAAATAATTAAAAAATAATAAAAATTAAAAGTTTTTAGTATCAACAGTGAGTCCTATTATTATTATTGTTATTGTTATTATTATTTTATGATTGATGCTTTTTCCTATGCAGAAACCCTGAAAACAAAAATATTCACTGCAACAAACTGTAAACCATAAAGATTTGTACACAGCAATGCCTCCTGAAGGAGACATTTGCAGACAAAGTTGGGTGCATATTAAATAATAAGCTTAATCAGAAAAAAAAATCTGACTGAAGTATGAAACAGAATTCAAACAAAAGACTTCCCTGAAATTTATTTTGGGAAAAAATAAAAATTATTTTATTTTAATATAATCTCTTAAATATATTTCCAAAATGCATGTTCTCCAAGCTTCATATTTTCCTGTGCTTTATCCATTTTTTCTTTTTCTGGCTTCTTTTCTTTCCCTTGCTGCAGATGTTTCTCTGTGCTCTCGTACACATTGGACTGCAGAATGGGAAAATCCTGCAGCACCATAAATTGTCAGCCCAGTCCTACGATAGCAGATTTTGGATGAAGCAGGCTATTCGTGCGCTCCCTTAACAAACTCCCCAACAACGCTGCACCCAGAGGAGCCTCCCAGAGCACTGTCACCCACCAGGTGGCAAAAGCTTGGGGTACTTTGTTGCAGATGTCCCACAGGCAGCCTGGACCCCAGGGCCACGTCAGGGGGTCCCTGCACTGCTCGTGGCTGCCTGCCCTTCTCAGTCTATCCTCCAACACCCTTTACTCAGTAATTCCCAGTGCTGGAAGGAAACACCAGGCTGAAGCCAGCCACAGGTCTGGGAGCGTCCCCCAAGGAAGTTGATGTGAGTTTTCCCACTAGTTTGACTTTCCTCTAAGAAGCGTTTGCCAAACTGGAGACAAATCCTGCAGCAAGGCTCAGTACGAATGGAAAACAGTGTCCCCAGAATAATCCTCTGCAAGATTGTCTCTAAAATGTACTCTTCCATGTTTCTCCATATTCAAATTCCCTTTTCTGTATTCAGTTTCAGACACAAGTATCTGTAGATCTGTCTCAGCCCAGGTGAGACCTCATTCCAAGTTCTTATTCAATAAATTATTCCACATGAGTTTAAGGCTGAGTCCCTGCCACCCCCTACATAGTCCCTGCCACCCCCAGCAAGCCCCCCAGAAAGGCTTCAATTAAAGCAAGTGCTAAATGCACTGCTTGGTTGAAGCCTGAAAATGTTTATAGGACTAGGGATTAAAACGCAACATATTACGTCTGGAGCTTCCAAAGACAAGTGGACCTGAGCAAAGTCAAATGGAAATGCTAACTCTATTTTCATTTTTTACAAAAATAGCACAGGCTTCAGCAGTAGTTGTGATATGCTGTCTCCTCTTGGGGAACTAATAGACAGGGAACAGCAAGGCTTTAAATGATTTATTCAGTACCCTGGAGATTTTTTTATTTTCTTTTTCATTTCCACATAAATTACACAAGCACTTTATAAAATGAATACACATAAAACACCTTGTAAGTGCATAACTTAAAAAAAAGAAAACAAAAAAAAAAGCAAACAAATGAATGCCTTTTAAAATCTCACTGAAAATAGGTTTTCTGGTTGCTTGTTTGTACTAGCTGCTTAAATTGGCAGCGCTGTTTTAGATTATAAGTAACTGAAAAATATATACTGTTTATATATATATCTATATATTCCTGGCATTTGCTAGAAGTGCTTTGTTTAATTGTGTCTCATTCTCTTGGTACAATTAAAAGAACACTAAGTTAAACAGCTGAGAATGAAATCAGATTTTTGCTGTCAGGAACTGCCTTCTAACAGGAAACTGATAAAATAAAACATTGGACAACATTTTGCAAATTATATGGAAATATTCCATGGAAAAAAACTGCATTACCCCCACAAACTGCCACCCAAGTCTTCTTGTTATTAAAATACTTGCTGATGGGCACAGAGTCCGTGGCAGCCAGGGACTGTTTGGGCTCTTCATACAATTGAGATATCATATTTACCATCCTCAGGAGTCTGTCAGATCCTTCTCTTGTTCCCCCCTTGCAAGAAAAAATTAATGAAAAAGGGGAGGAGAGACAGCGAGGTGAGATCTGAAGAGTTCCCATCTGGCACAAGCAGAAATTGCTGCTGTTTCCTCCATTTGTTGCATCCCCGAACGTCTCCAGCGCGGACAACCCAAGAAGGCTCACAGCAGAGACGTGCTTCCCAGGGAGCCTCCTCCTTTTATTTCAAGCCATCAGTTCAAAACATACATATACATATACATATATATATATATATATGAATATATATTTATATATATATGGATATATAAGAGTGTACATAGACTTTGCACTGCTGCCGGTAGAATCCCAAGGAAGTTTTCCTCTGCCCCAGCTGGATGAACACCGGCGGCTGTGTCGGTCAGGGCTGGGCTTTTGTCTGGCAGCACGTCACCAAGTTCAGGGTTGACACTGGAGACTTTCAAGAGAACAAAGGGGTTGGGGGGAGGTGAGACAGCATTGCTGGTCCAGCACCTCCATGGCTAGGGAGAGTTTTTGGGGTGGCTTTCCTTCTTTTTGTTCCTTGTGGAGGGTTTCCTCAGCTGGATACATAGGATGGATGTGGCCAGAGGATCAGGGGCTTCCAGCCCTCCTCAGGGAGAAACAGAGTTGCTACATGTCCCACCAAGGATGCCTCGTGTCCCCCTGGGGACAGCCCCGTCAGCAGGTGTAGGTGCCACCAGTGGGTGCCAGACTTATTCACAAGCAGAGGCGACAGTGGTGACACTGGTGATCTTGGTGGAGTCATCAGACCAAGGCTGGAGATTCTGGAGGGCGAAGAGAGAGGAGTTGTGGACACAGATGGGGTCGGCTTGGATGGGCTGGTTGATGGTTTTTTGGAAGGCTTCCTGCTGCAATTGCATGAGGATGCGGTTTGCTTGCTGCCGCTCAGCCTCCCGCTCCTCTGCTGTCTGCCTCCTAGGAGAGAGGGAGCCATTAGGGTAAGCAAAGGAAGGGTATCTCCAGAGAGATTAAGTTGTGCTGGGTGCTCATGATGTGGGAGGGCAGGGGTAGGAAAAAAGGGTGCTTTGCCATGGCATGGTCCCACATCCCCTACACAAACGGCCAGTAAATCCCATAGACTGGGTCTGTCTGTCTTGCTGGCCTCAGCAAAAATTGCTCTGATCAAAGAGAGCTGGGAGCAACCCACAGTTCTGGATTACTCTGCCCACAGAAAAAAAAAAAAAAAA